>NJDD01006063.1:23198-38711 GCA_002245505.1 Calephelis nemesis | reverse complement strand
ACGTTGCTGCCGGATAAGTGGCTTTTTCTGGCAGCAGCACCAGAACAAGAAGTAGCAACAAAAGGGTGTTTTTAGCGGAGAAAGCGCAATCTTGTGATCTAAGGGTTGAATGGAACAAGATTTAGATGGCCGCAATCAGAGACATCAGCCAATAAATTCTCTAAATTAGCTACATGTATGTTCCGGCTCTCAATGACATATTCCCTTTCCGATATTAAGTAAAAACTTCCATAGTGATATTAAAACAAAAAAAAATGTAAAGGGAAATTGTAAATATTAAATTTTTTATATATTGATATCTATACTAATATTAACTAAACTACTGGAAACTACTGGAACAATTTCAAAAATTCTTTTACCCTTAGAATGCTACCATATATAGACCATCTGCCTTCCTTGCCAGGCAGCTCTTAAAAGGCGAGCATAGGCTTATCATCACTAAAACCGTGACATCCGACTAGGTGTTAAACGCAGCGACTCGCCCGGATTGGTACCACCGCCTTACCTATTCCTGCCGCCATAACGTCATGACGAGTTCCGGTTCGGAGGGTAAGGTAGCCGGTAAACTTACTTTTGCTTGAGGCCTAACATTCCGACCACAGGTTGGCAACGCACCATTACCGCCTTTGGTGTCTCTAGGTTGGCGTGAATTTCTTACCATCAGGAAATTCGTCTGCTTGTTTGCCTTCCTATAACATAAAAAAATGGTGCAGTAGAAGCCAAGTTACTCAGTCGAAGTTGTGTGAAACTGCTAGGATTACATATCATTGAAACTATTAACCATGTTATCACGTGTAACAGAAGTTCATTTTGAATATCATAATGATAATGCACTATATGACAAAACCTTGATTTAATCCTATTAGTGAAATATTAATTCTGAAACAGTAAAAATAAATAACTGTTTAATATCCTATTCTTTCCTTTAACCATGTAGGCTTGCTTAGTTAATGTACTATAAAGTAATAATACTTAATTCAATTCACAGAAACTAGAACGAACTAATCTGTAACCATATGCTTAATCATTAGTTTAGTACATCGTTCTCAATGTTTCATCAGGAACCGAATCAAGACAAAGAACAAAATTAATAGTTTATTGTGCGCTGCCATTGGACAACACATTTAAGATGTTATTGAATGAGAATAATAAATTATGCTGTTTTGACTTTGATCTATACTTTCATTGAAATAGAGACCATATTTAATTAGTTTGATGAATATTAGAAATAATTTGAAAAAAAATTTTAAACACATTTTACACGTAAAACGTAAATATCAATGTAAATATTTTTTTATAGCGATTCATAATTTAAGGTAAATAAAGTAAAGATTACTTTCATTGAAATAGAGACCATATTTAATTAGTTTGATGAATATTAGAAATAATTTGAAAAAAAATTTTAAACACATTTTACACGTAAAACGTAAATATCAATGTAAATATTTTTTTATAGCGATTCATAATTTAGGGTAAATAAATAACAAATATGGAAAAAATAACCAATTGTAGCAAATATTTTAATTTTAAATACACCTTTCTAAAAATGACACTACAAAAGAGATAAAATTTCTCATAAACATTTTAAATTGACAGTCCTAAGCCTATAAAGCAAATTCTTTTGACTGCGGGCCTGTAAGTTAAAAAAATCTAGTGGGGGGCCAGTAAATTATAATTAATCTTGAGGGGGGCCGGTTTATTAAAACACCTAAATGCTAAATTTATTTTTATTCATTATTTTTATTAATTGCTAAATTTATTTTATTATATTTTTAGTAAAAATATTTATTTTATTACATATTTAACAAAAAAAAATTAATAGAACTTACACAAAAAAATTAAGTACTATTGTAATACTAATTTAATTATTAAAATACTTAATAATAAAATTTGTTGAGAAACGTCCAATTACCTGTATTATTTGCTGGAGCAGCGAAGTGTGTAGAACACAACAGCATCAAAAAACACGCACAAAGTTTATTCTGAAACATTTTGACCAACCGTTCTAATTCTTCCATCACTTATAAAGTATTTCGAAGTTACACATAATTGTTTTCAAACACTAAATGTATTTTAAAAGCACACATTTTAAACCAAATAAACTGTAACATTAACAAATGCTACAACGGTTGCTAGGATTTAATTTGGTCACAACATTTCAATAACACCTGTGGGAATTGCTTATTTCGAACAGAGAAGGTACGAAAGTTCACTCAACTTACGCGAACAACTATTTAAAACTACATGACCCTTCCAGACATTATTTTTCATATAAAAAACGTCAATTAAAATAATACTTTAACAGTAATCTAGTAAGAATTTTAGTAAAATTAATAATCAAAGTTATAACATAACTTTTAAACTTTTGAAAACTTTGTTTCACAATCACAAAACACACGTTCAAAGGACGCGAGCGAATCGTTTGCTTGCTGAACTGACAGCTTGCAAAACTTGTTTCAAAATATCAACTGTCAATGCCCAATTCTTCTTTTTCATTTGATAGTCAGCCTAAGAAATATTGTTGTAAGTACTGAAAATAATCACTAATTATTGGCCTACGGTATTAAGTAGTTTCTCAACGTATCTCAAGTTATGTTATCAATTGATTACTTTACTTGCTTTGCATATGCATTTTACAAATTAATACTGGTATTCATTTTCTGATGAGATGCTTTCACCTCAAAGGTACTGATTATATATTTTAGTTACCAACTCAAAATACATAAGTTTACATCAAATAGCTGTTAAACGACGTGTTTTATATTTGCTATCTCCAGTGACCAACAGAAATACAATAGAGATAGCAAACACAAATGACGACATTTCACAGCTTAGTACACTTATCTGTTTTGAGTTGAAAACTGAGATACATAATCAGCATCAAAATCATTTTTGAATTAAATAACTGTGAAAGTTCTTTTAAATTTGCAATAAAAATAATTATTATAGCTCTGAAATCACTTCTAGTTAAGTCAGCCCCATAAGAGAAATCTTTAAATTAGTTTACAATTGTAGCTAATTAAAATACTGAATTAACCTAAAGAGAGGGGTATTTTAGGATACATTCGATTTCACGGTATTTCATTTATTGAAGTTTGTCGTCTGATAAGTACAAGAAAATAAAGCCCACCACGTATGTATCTGTAATAAATTTCGATCGGTAATACTAAATGGAGTTTCGAACAGATCAAATATGAAATTCCCATATTATTTTGCGAAAGCTCACGGTTTCAATTTTGTGTATTTTTAAATTGTCGTAAATTTGCTCTGTTAGAAGTTCTTCTTGTGGTCCTAATTATGTTTACACAACGGAGGACAAGCTTCAATTATTAAAATATCACGAAATTACATGTATCCTAATACGTCTACTAATCATTTTAACTTTTTTTTTGTTATTATTATTTTACAAATCAGAAAATATTTTCAAAATTTAAAAATTTATGATAACTTTGGCCTTTTTGTCATATTCAATTTTAAGGCAGTATAAATTTTATTCTTAGCTGTTTGTTCGACAATAGAAGAAAACATATTTTTAATCTTTCTTTTTAGCTCCTCTGTCTTTGCGATTTGAGGCGGATTTTAAATCCTAGGTAATCATAGTTATTTTTACTAAACTGTGTGAAACTATGTGTTTTTAGTTAAAGTTTACATTCTGTGTTCCTTAAAACAAGTAATATTTCAGATATTACTTAATTTACGGAAGTGGTATAGCACTTGTGATCTTAAATGTTTTGACGTTTACTGACTACTCGTGTGAAGTGCAATTTAACCTAAACTTTAATTATTTTAATTTCAGCCATGGTGCGTATGAACGTATTGAGTGATGCCCTCAAATCAATTCACAATGCCGAGAAAAGAGGCAAGAGACAAGTGCTTATCAGGCCCTGTTCCAAAGTGATTGTCAAGTTTCTAACTGTGATGATGAAGCACGGCTACATTGGTGAATTTGAGATAGTAGATGATCACAGAGCGGGTAAAATTGTGGTCAACCTAACAGGACGACTGAACAAATGTGGGGTGATTTCACCGAGATTTGATGTACCAATCAATGATATTGAAAGGTGGACTAACCTGCTTCCATCCCGGCAGTTTGGGTAATATTCTTAAATTATTTCATTGTATAGCCTAGCTTGTAAGGCATTGTAATGAAGGTCCGTTTAAAACTAACAATTACACAATAAACTACTTACATTTAAACACATAAGCGGTTTTTCGAGTAACTAAAAACATTGATCATAATATGACACAAAACTGAGTTTTCCAATTATGATTTAATCAAGACCTAGTTATACATGCCTGTATCAAACTTCTAATCTGAGAATTATATCAGCACCATATATATGTTAATTTCATGAAATATATGTTTCAATACCACATCATCTGTGGTCTATATCAAATTTTAGTATTTGCTATATTTAACCTAACCTAACACTGAAAACATTCAACACTACGCTTATGTGTAATATTCAATGTTAACATTATCATAGTACCTGCAAGTTACCTGTGGTTTCCTACATGGTCCCCAGTTCATCGAGGTGTTCAACCTTTTCTTTTGCCACAGCCTTGCACTTCAGCAGTTCATGTTGTGAAGTTTCTTTTTTGTCAATGCATACTGCATAGTGTCTTTGCCAGTCTGGGATACCAATCTTGTGGAGATGATTAATCAGTGAGCAGTGTCCTGTTAAAATTACTGCCATTTTTCTATTCTTCATCCTGCTTCCTTGAATTGTCTTAGCCCTGGAAGTGTTTGCCTTGTTTTTTCATATTTAACCTCTGGAACACCGCAACTTTATCGCTGCAGTGTAACTGGATTGTGCAAATCCAAATTCCGGCATGCAAAGGATTAATAAGTATATTTTCTCATACCCAGGACTTAAACTGATTAAAGGGTATTTTTGTTATAAGTTTCAGTAGGGTTTTAGGGTTAATTTATTTTCAAGAGCATATAAAATTGATTTAAAATTTGTTTTTTGCCTTTCTAATGTTTCTGTCCAATACTGCTTCTGCAGCTAATTGTAGACTCACACATTCTACCTGGAAAACATTTTAAAATTCCTGTAGGTTGGTGTTTGTCCTGATATTAAAATAAAGTGAATATACTCATGCTCCTTTTCCTTCCCTTGATTTTGACCCACCTGTGTGTATGTGTAATTAATTCATCACTTTTGAGTTGGTTTATTATTTCTTCTGTCATTTTTGTTTTTATCACATGACACTCGTATTAAAGGTTGGAATACCTCAAGTTTCTTTAAAGTTCTACTAAGATGTTTACCACAGTATAAATAATTACTGGACTTTTTATTTATCATTATTGAATTAAAATACATACAATTCCTACATGTCATAATATTCATAAAGTATATTACCATGGTAATGCTTAACTAGACTTGAATGAATGTTATCTATATATATTAATGACATATGATACTTTTTATCCTGTTCAATTGTGAGGAAACTGGGAAAAACAACATTTTAATTTTTCTCTACAGTTATACAACAGATATTAATATATAAATTCCTAAGTATATAGCCAGTAAAGGTGTCGCTGCTTAATTTCTAAGATTGTTTTATAATTACAATTCCTAGTTGTAGTTATTCTTAGTTATTTTGACCTAAATCACTATTGAAAGTAATCATTACAAGGATTACTCTAATCATTACAAGCAGAACCTGATAAACACAAGTGACTGCTCTCGTGACAATGGCAGTCCAGCAGTCACATTACCTCACATTTGCGGTAGTTGGTACCATAGCCATAATATAATAGGCACATTAATACTAGTATTGCACACCTACCGCGGATCGCCAATAGTTCTTGTTGGTTGTCATTTGATATGTTGTGCTACATTAATAAACAAGAGCTTAAAATGATGTTGCTACCCTAGCACGCATTGTTTAAGTTGTTGCTAACAATACTTTTATAATTACTTAATTTAAACCACTTGTAGAATAGAATATATTTTTATTCACATTCACCTTACAAAAGGCACTTGTGAAGAGTCTATCTGATACTGAAACTACCTACTTCCTAACTTAGTTTGTAGAGTTTTATGAATATTCACCCATTGATATCCGTTGTGTTGTATTTATATGTATATTTCAAAACTGTAAAATTATGTGTGCAAGGTACTGTCATCATTAACATATTTAGTGTATAATTCTGAGGCATATGTCTACATATTCATCTGTGGACCTAGAGATAAGCCCACCTTTTGTGCATTTCTATTTATCACTGTCCAAATTTTAAGTCATAAATTGTGTACAATAAAGAATTAAATAAATCTTTGCCTTAGAATAGCAAGAGTAAGCAAAATTTATTTGCTTGTTATATGGGTGTTAGAATATACAAATGTCTATGGAAGTACATTGTACAGAGTAAATGCAGGAATTTACTGAATACCAACACCAATATCCAGGTATCGAAATGGCAAGAACCACTAAATACCTGTACTTTTAGTACTGGTTCCGAACCTAGTTTGTAATGGTGAAATAATCCAAACCATTCATTTTGTGTTTTTTTTAATTAAATACGTTTAAGTTTTCAGAATAGCATATTTACTGGTGTAATAACAAAATTATTTTTCATTTTCAGATACCTTGTATTAACCACAAGTGGAGGTATCATGGACCATGAAGAAGCCAGAAGGAAACATCTTGGAGGAAAAATTCTAGGTTTCTTTTTCTAATTATATGTGTTATAAATGAAAATGTGAGTTAGTTTTATTTGGTATATTAATTCCATTACTTGCTTTTAATTTAAACTAGTTAAATTATTAAGAAATTGAAATAGCCCCTTTATTCAGGTTGTGACGGCAATTCAACACAAATTGCTATTAAAAAGGATTTGCAATATTACCTCTGAATAGTGGTAAGATAAAACAGTCACAGATCACAGCTTATTGCAGAACAGAATAGTAAAATATGTAATGGGAGCTATGTGTTTGCTGTTTTTTCACCGAATTTTAAAAAGAAGGTTATATGTTCGACTCCTATATTTTTTATGAATTTTAATCATTAATGAACTGCATGAGGTCCCGGGTTCGAATCCCAGGTCGGGCAACAGAAAGAAAATTGGGTTTTTCCAATTTTCTAATAAAAATAAAAAAAAATGTTGCTTGGGATTGGAAATGTGCCCGGTTGGCGATAGGCTTGCCACCTATCATATTGTGGGACTTAGTGTCTTCGGCTAGTCGTGGGTGCCCTGGTTGTGCCTCTGCCTACCTCTTCAGGCGTGAAGATACATACATGTATTTACGCCAAGTCCCTTATGGGGTAGGAAGAGAGTATCAAATGCCAAATCTCATCCTTGCAGACCTGTCGATTTCGGCACTTAAGGTCTTATTAACGGAATGTCCACTTGGTTCATTAAGTCTATTTCCCTAAATGTCCATTCCCTGAAAGTCTATTTCCCCGAATGTACACTTCCCCGAATGTCTACTTCCCTGAATGTCTACTTCCCTGAATGTCTACTTCCCTGAATGTCTACTTCCCTGAATGTCTACAGCTCGTAAAAGGCGAACAAAGATTCAACTAGTCTCTAACATGACATCTAGGTGGTAGATTTCTGTGACGAATCACCCGGGAATGTAAATGTTAAAGATACCACCACCTTACTTATTGTTCCCGCCTCCGTAATCAGTGCTCAAACACTCATGTTCCGGTTGGAGGCATAAACGCATAAGGCATAACATCCCTGCCTAAAGGATTCAAAAATGATTGTGTGTGTTTGTGTGTCATGTGGCTCAAATATGGACATTCAAAGAAGTGGAAATTCAGAGAAGCGGACATTCATAGAAGTGGAAATTCAGAGAAGCGGACATTCATAGAAGTGGAAATTTAGGGAATGGACATTCAGGGAAGTAGACATTCGGGGAAGTGGACATTCAGGGAAATAGACTTAATGAACCGAGTAGGCATTCCGGTAATAAGATCTTAAGTGCCGAAATCAACCTGTCTGTCTTCCTCCACATTAATTACTCCTTTCATACAAATGAGCCGGTTTCTGAGACTCTTGCCACCATCCTTGGAAAATGAGCTTTGTCAATCTTTCAACTTCTTACCACATGACTGAACAAAATTAAAAAATACTCTTTTTAAAGAACATACTTCTGAGGTAATCTCATCGACACTGAGTCATGTCAGAATCCTAGGGCAATCACAGAAAATATTCAATTTTAGTGTATACTTAGATGACATAACTGTACAAAGAAGTCGGTTTTATGCAGTTACTGCTCTTAAATTATCTTTATTTTATGTGACAGCTTTCTTCTTACTCTGTGAAAAAACAGTCGCCACTTGTAAATTTGGGCAGCGAAAAAGAAAACGTCGGATCACAAGTTTGACAGCCAAAAGTACTAAAGAGTTAACATAATTTCTGATAATAGTTTATGTGTAGGAGAAGTGCAGAACGCTAATATTTTTCAACAATAATGCTTATAAAGTACAATTAATCAATAAATAAATCATTACCCACACTTCCATGCATTTGACACACACAAATATATTGATGATAACGATAAAAGATCGCAGATGGCGCACAATAAAGTTTGGATAAAAAGTAGTTGGTCTTGAGAAATGAAGATGGCGTTCTTATCAACAAGATGTTAAAATTTATTATGGTCGAATTTCGACCAATGGGCGACCATTAGTAATAAATTAATATCTCTGGGCAAGTTACACAAATTGAATCTAACCTCAAAGTAAGCAAATTATATGCTTGTGTTATGGGTGCTAGTCAACCATTCTAATACGTTGAAATACTTAGTAACTAGATACCAGAATAAATAATACCCAGACCCCTGAAATGCAGACATCTAAATGTTTATCATACATTACCTGCCTCGGTCGGGAATCGAACCCGCGCCTCGCGGTTCGTCGGCGTAGTTAGGCTTGCACGTTACCCATTCGATCAACGAGGCGGTCAAGATGTGTGAGGTGTGAAGAAGTTTCACATCCAGGTCTTTGTCAGCCTTGCTAGTTTTTTTGTATTCACTTGCTCTTGAGATTAATTAAAAGTTAAAATTAGCCTATTAATTGCTGGTATTAAACCTTTACCCAATATATTGTACTTCCATTACAGGATGTCACAAGTTTTGTTTCTTCAGTCGTTATCTACTTTTGGCATAGGAAAAAATCTGGGTCGTCGTAACCTTATCAGTGACATACTATTAAGTAGGTATTGTGCGGCGCTGCGATTTGTAATTACATTCAGATATATTTCTGTGAGGAGCACATTATTTTAGCTTGGTTGTAAAAAGATCGACTAGATCTAAGAAGTAGAACTTCAGGTGATAGAAATTCGCTTACAACCCTTTCCTCGGGCAGTATCATAGGCTGATTTGATGTTATCTATCAACAATACTGGTAGGTTGCCTAGAATTCGAGATTATATTCACTGGTTATTTAACTCATTTTTACATAAAATATAAATGACTAGTATTGGCACTATCGCCGGAGTAGCTTATTCAGATATCCCTAAAGTAGTTCACGGCGATGGTGACACATTTTGTATGCGCCAACACGTCATTGGTGTCGCAAGGCGCATTTTTATCACACTTCGCAGTTTACAATTTTTAATTTACTCCGAAAAAGGAATCTTCTTTTTGATTTTTTTCCTTTCTGAATGTTTGAAAAGCGATGTGGATCGTTTTTTAGAAAGATCATGATCCGCCTAGCGGTTTTTAAGATAAACAAAATATATTATGCAGTATTAAGTATAACTCATAACTACTAATAGGACATATAACTGCTTGTACTTTTCCACTATACATTTTATTTAGTACTTTATGTTACTCTATAGCCAACTGGTTTCACTTTTTACAGCATCATCAGTAAATAAAGTAATATAGTGGAAAAGTACAATGGTTTAACTTAAAAAAATCTGTACATACAATGGAATTCCACCAAGTGCCTTCAATTCAATTAATAAAATTTGTGTGATATCTCGGAAACATTGAGTTTCTTTCAAAAAAAAAAATTAGCAAATCTCGACGTGGTGGGTACCTAATAAAATAGTTTTAGTCGGTTTTTGCAGTTTTACTGTGCTTAATTATTATTGAATCATCAAATGTCTGTGATTGTTGCGCACTCAAGGGGGTTTCATTTAGGTATAACTAAATTGTTATATCATCTTACAATAGTTTGTCAGCTGTTATCATCTAACCATCTAAAGGTGACCTACCCCACACAGCACTAATCCTCATAGGTTAAAAAGAAGTATCTTCACGCTCATATCCCAGAAGGGGTAGGCAGAGGCACAACCAGGGCACCCACGACTAGCCGAAGATACTAAGTCCCACAATGTGATAGGTGGCAAGCCTATCGCCAACCGGCATATTTCCAATCCCGAGCAACATTTTTTTTTCATTACAAAATTGGAAAAACCAAATTTTCTTTTTGTTGCCCGAACCGGGATTCGAACCCGGGTCCTCATGCAGTCAAGTCCAACAACTGAACCGCTAGACCACAGAGACGAGATCCTCATAGGTTATATTATAATATACTAATTTGCTGGTACGAAGTACGTTTCAAGTATTTGTAGAAGTTCAGGAAAGGTTTAAAAGATAATAAAAAGGGAAACACTGCGAGGAAACTAGGAAAACAACCTTAATTTTTCCCGTACAAACAGAACGTGGAATGAAGCTCGCCGGAACAGCTAGTTTAAGATATTTTATTTTGAACTTTTAAGATCCGTCAGTTGATTAACAACCTTCTGTTTGTCTAGAGTTTAAAAATTAAAATTAAATTGTGTAAGCAAATACGCAGATTTTCTAATGATAAAGAATTTTGCCAATGTATTCATATCAAAGTCGCTATAGGTTCCTTGCGAACTTAACGTTGGTATGTTAAACCATTGCCTAATTAATTCAGTATGTTTTAACCAGCTACACCACCTTTAAAACCAGTACACGTCAGTACTCGGGAGTGAGTGACGAATGCCATAATATTAGTGGTCATAATATCCACTAATACTAGGCGTATTAACATCTTTTACATTTTTATTTAACTTAACATCTTTATTGAAATAAATAAATTTTTTACCTTGTGATATCAATTACTTCATTACACAATATATACTTTTAGAAAAGTTAGAAATCCAACTTGCTGCAAATGAGGAATCCAGGCCCTACTTGAAATATGCAAGAATTTCGAATTTTGACCAATCAAAGGTCAAATTGAGCACTGGAATGAGCTGTTTGTAGGTAGACCATGCTATATATTGCTAGAAATATAACTAAGAACCTTCAGAGCGATGCTCCTGATCTAACAAAGCGATGGAATCGTCTCCAGATTAGTGACTGATCGTGTTGAATAGATCCCGCCCGAGATCCTTATTCCAGAATACCCCTCTTACAACTACCATCTTCCAAAGTATTAGTGCAATAGGAATTGACATTGGCATCGACGCGTTGTCCAGAGAAGCGTTGTCCATTTTCGAAGTCATTTGGAGCGAACTGTGGCCTGTTAGGTACCTACTTCACGTCTGGCGATATATTGCTTTACAAATCAGAGATTCAGCTGCACAAGGAGTAGTTACTGTACCCACCTTTGGGCTAGATCCCTATAAAAATAATAATATAATTATTTATTTAGACTACAATTTACTTACTTCTCCAGTGATAACTTTTAGTACCTATTTACCTAACTGAATCATATTATTATTTGTGTTTTGGGTGAATTTTCATTTGGGACAGAATTTGGCTGGCTTGCCAGGGTCCAGTCATTATGATGAACGCTTCGGATCATCGTGGATAATCCACTTTTAATCCACGTGGTAATGTTACGCAGCAATCTACCTGCGTTTGCAGGTTTGCTTCACTTAATTTGCGAGAAACCCACCTTTCAATCTTTTTAATCTTAAAAATTTTCTTCATGTGGTTTCTGCAGTGTTTATCAATAACACTGCAGACTTCAGCTATCTCGAACGTAGGTTGCGCTGGATCTGCTTCCAATTTTAATTAGCTTTCAATTCTCCTCTAAACTAGGGTCTCCGGCCGTCAACGGGACTTGTTACGCAAATCGAAATTTCCAGAACAAAAATGTTGGAACCAACATTCTTTCTTTTGTGACATGCCCACCATACAAATCATTAAATTATTCGTATATAAGTTTTCCATTTTGTAAACTGAGCGACGAAACAGAAGAAGAAAACAAATTACCTAATGGTGGTCTGGTTTAATGGACAGAAGAATAAAACAAATGAATTATAGTTTACGAAACACAAATAAATATACGTGAAAATAGTTGTCCATATATTTAATTTGGAATTCCTAACCTAAGAGTAGAATTTTGTGATTGAAGTGGCTAGTTCTACAAAACGCCACCAAGTTTATATGCAAGGACTTAATATACAGAGCTATTCAAAGCCCGGTGAAGTTGTAAAAAAAAGTTGTATTCATTTTCAAAAAAATACCAATACTTGGTTATTAATGTATGTGCCATAATTTTATTAGTTCAAAATTTTTTACTATTTTTATTTGTTTTAGATTACACTGTCATATTTCTCATCATAATGCACGCTATTATCAATTATTGTAGTATAGGTATATATATATATGTTTTATGATTTCGACAACACTGGTTATTATTGTAAATGAAGGTCTGTCTGCCTTCTGGCAAAGGCCTTATTTTTGTGGATACTCGCCACTTCCCTCGGACTTCTACCGGCTAAAACTCCACGGGGTCGCCAAGTACCTGGGCGGTGGGAACTCTTTCACACACATTTACTCCCATCAGGCAGACCCTCTCAACAGGGGGTCGCATACCATTAGAAGTGGTGCACGGAGACACAGCTTGCTCCACTTCGGGGTTCCAGTGGCGACAGGTACCCCCGTACCTGCCGCAACCCCGTCATGCCCGGGTGAGCAAAGTAAAAAAGCCCAACCCCCTCCTCGGGCGTCACTGCCGCCACCCCACCCTGGTCAACCGACCCACCGCACTGTGTCTGTTCCTTGTGTCCCCTCTTGGCCGGAGGGGGGTACTGAGGAGCATCCTCCCGTGTCCAATTGGTTTGAATGGGTCCGTATCTAGACCCCGGTTACTCAGCCCCCCCGGGCCCGCCACGACAAGGCTTGGTTCCGTGGGCATCATTGATCCTTCTGCCAAGGCTTCCTCCAACCTATAATATTTTAGTCTATCTGCTATGTGTCTTGTCCAATCTTTCTAGCTATTTTTACAATTTCGTCCATCCATATTTTAAACTGCCATCGTCGCTTTTTTATGTTCTTAAATTACCTCACTGGCCAAACCGCACCATTTATCTTTTTAATTTGTATAGTTACATACATCATCTATTTTCGATTTTTTCTGACACCTTAAACTAAGGGTATAATCTGTGCCTTAAACTCGCTTCTTGTCTATTCCTTTTACAGTAACCATACTCCTATCCAGTGAATTCTGGGGTACCATAAAATAGAGAAAGAAAATCATTCGACACTTGCGTACTACCAGGTATTGACTTATGGGCAAAGAGTAAATTATATATATTCATTTATATATTATATTAAACCATCAGTTTAAACTAACTTGACGTACGACTTTTCGACAATTCAACTCTTTTTATCTCGTAAATTTGAAATCCGAGAACGAGTGGCATTGAAAGAGCACTGAAGGAGAGTGTTGGTGCTAGAATGAGAAAGGAAAAGTATGTTTCCCAAATTTTCATTTAGCAAAAAAACATTTGGAAAAACAACTTTTTGCAATTTTAATTTCGGCAATTCATTGTTTCAGAAAAAATACCTGAATTTTACCAAATATTCATTAATATGGCTTGGTATAACACACTTCCCAAAATGTTGCATATTAGAGTAATGTAGTCTTTGTTGCATATCATATGATTTACTTAAGAGTCTAAATTCACTGACAGACAGAATAAATACTGTCTTTTGAATTCCGAAAAATAGTAGGTGTATGAAGTTTCAGACCTAATTTGATAACATACTGCTGCATGGATGTTTATTTTACCTTTACAAACCTTTGTTTTACCTTTAAATGTCTCATTACAAACAAGACCAACCGTGGTAGAGTCGTCTTAAGGTGCATCAATTTGTCGGTGGTGCGATCTTCTTACCTACTCCTGCCGCCATACTGACAGTGTCAAGTTTCGGTCCGGAATTGGCGTTACTCCTTGCCCACAAAAATGACGCACCATATTATGTCCATAGGCCACAATATCTCTTACTACCAGGACTCGGGAGAGCCGCGTGTTCGTTCGTTATCTAATTATGTCAATAAAAAAAGGAGCCTGGAGTTACATAGTTCTGAAACCCTATTCCTGTCGCCAAATGTTAGTGATATTGATTACCTTGTTCCAGTTTAGATAGTAAATTTAGTTAACAAGTTTGATATTCTAGCATTAGCCTGATAAAACAACTTTAACACAGGTGATTATAAGCAATAGGTTTTATGATCAGTAAATTAGGTGGTAGAGTTTCGAAGCGTTTCGTCAGGATTGATAACAACCCCTTACCTATTCCTGCCGCCATAACGTTAGAGCTTGCCATTGACGTTTCCGGTTCGGAGGATAAGGTAGCAAAACTCATTTTTGTTCTAGAGCTAACATCCCGGTCTCAGGTTGGCAACGCACCATTACGAGCCTTGGTATCTCTAGGTGGCGTGAATTTCTTACCATCAGAAAATCCGACTGCTTTTTCGCCTTCTAATAACATTAAAAATCGCCTAATTGTTTGTAATTACTGTAAAAAAGATAATATCGTAATGTGTGCTATGTACAAACGTGGGTAATCCGTAATCGTTTGCGGTACTTGCCTATCGAAATACGAATATTTATTACCCAATACTGCTTGCCTATACATTGGAACTTAGAGGCGTGTAGTGGCACACCCTGCCCTCGATCGATGACATAAATAGGTACTCATTTATTCAGTACATATTTGGAATGAAGTAAAAATACTTATCCGGCTACATAACAATAAAAAGTAAGTACATAGAAGGTTTAAAAGGTTGAACAGCTTACTACACCACATCAAATTTTAAGATGTCATAGTCCTTAACCTTAAGGACAATGCGCAGGCTATGTCCGCCTCTTTCGCCGAGGTTAAGCGCACACGAGTAAAGCTACCGACTATTCGCGATACTTTAGTAAGGTTCGATTTCCGATCTGGGCAGGTGTATTGTGATGAACATATTTGTTTCTGTTTTTGAGTCTAGTTCAAGAGCGTCGCCAGCCGATGGCCTAGATGGGGGCAAGTTGATACGGAGATTGAGAAAAATATACATTGTAGGTTTAATCGGGAGCCTCGTGCCCTCGACTATTTTACTTGCCTTGCATTTCGCTCTAAATAGTAGCAAACAAATAGAAAAAGTACTAGAGTAATTGATCAAGTCAAGTTAAAGACATAAGAATGTTTGCTTTATAATTTTTTTTAGAATCTCTAGGAGAGGACAGCTGTCCTTCTTGCCCACTCTCGGAGACATACTTGGTCTAGTTGCGTATTGATTTTTTAACTATATATTTATAAATTAAACACATGGTGTCGTAGAATAGCATCCATA
>NJDD01006063.1:0-22748 GCA_002245505.1 Calephelis nemesis | reverse complement strand
CAATAATTATGCTGAAATCAGAGCAAAAGTGGGTTATTCAATTCATCAAAATTATGCTGAAATAAAAAATAATATAATCGAAAATACAATAAAAGATTATAAAAATGGCTCCAATTCAATGGTCATTGTTTATTGAAATTAAGATTCTGATTAATAATAGTTTATTTAATTGAAAAGTTTAGGTACTTGCAGGTTGCCACTTCTTCAAGATTATTTAAGAATCTTGAATTGAATGCAATTTTTGATCTGTGATTTTACATAAAACTAGTAATTCGCGGCGCGCGCACGTAGACTTCTTTCCAGTGTGGCTAGTTGATTTTACACTTTACAGTTTTATTTTCTTTGAGTAAACAATGGTGAATTGTTGTTATTGCTTGTAAGGACGTAATCAGTTACAACTCTAGCTCAACTTCTGTCAAACTACACATATCGAGTGCTGCGAGAGCTGCAAGCAGTTCGCGAGTAGCACCTTGTGAGCTGTGAGCTCGCGGTGCTTCAGTCACCACCCTCGATACATTGAAGGCGGTACTTAAATCAACGTTTGAGTGCAATTAAAAACTCCGAATATTGCAGTTATACGACAACGATACGACAATGATATGACAACGATACGACCACGATACGATAACGATACGATAAGGATACGAGAACGGTACAACACTGATACTACAACGATACGACAATTATACGACTACGACACGACAACGCTACGACCATGATACGAGAACGGTACGACAACGATACTACAACGATACGATAACGTTACGATAGCGATACGTCAACGTACGTCCAAATGAGCGCAATTAAAAACTCCGAATATTGCAGTTATACGACAGCGATACGACCACGATACGACAGCGCTACGACCACGATACGATAACGTTACTATACTACCTAGTGATATTATTCGTAGGTGTGCTTCATGGAATACAAAATTTTATTATTTAATTTTTTTATTTTACCTACGGGTGTGCAAAGTTGAATACTTTAGGTGTGCTTCGTCTGGGTGTGCTTCGTTCCTGAACCTGAAGTTTTATTGGTAATGATCCATTAATCTTTTCCTAGCCTTTTACGAGCTGCCGGCAGGAGGGCAGATCCAAAATTATTATTAATCCGATTATTGCAGTTATTTAATATACGACAACGATACGACAATGATACGACAACGCTACGACCACGATAAGATAACGATACAATAACGCTACGATCACGATACGACAACGTACGATGACGATACGATACGATAGACCGTAACGATTTTTTACAATGTTTTAGGAATAATGTTAAAACATCACCTCTGTGGTCTAGCGGTCCGGGTGTTGGACTTGACAGCATGAGGTCTCGGGTTCGAATCCCGGGTCGGCCAACAAAAAGAAAATTGGATTTTTTCAATTTTCTAATAAAAAAAATGTTGGTCGGGATTGGAAATGTGCCCGGTGGGCGATAGGCTTGCCACCTATCACATTGTGGGACTTAGTGTCTTCGGCTAGTCGTGGGTGCCCTGGTTGTGCCTCTGCCTACCTCTTCGGGGATATATATGGGCGTGAAGATACTAATGTTGAAAAATGTTTTTTGATGAAGCTTCGATAGAAGTGCCTTGTGCCACACTCGATCGAAGGCTTTCGCTATGTCCAAACTGAAAGCCAATGCTTCTCCCTTGCTTTCGACTGCTTGCACCCATCGGTGTGTTAGGTAAACCAAAATATCACCAGCTGAACGACCACGACGGAAACCGTACTGACGATCATTTAACAGCTGGTGCTCCTCTAGGTACCTTAAGAGCTGGCAGTTTGTTATGGATTCCATAACTTTGGAAAACAAGAAAGTTATAGCTATAGGTTGGCAATTGGACGGATCCGAGCGGTTACCTTTTTTAGGGATCGGGTGTCCCGAAGCTAAAGCGGTCTTCCATGAATTCGGTACAATGCTTGATGCAAGGAGAGCCGGAAGAGTCGCGTTAAACCGGTGCCAGCTCAAGAGCACACACTTTGAGAACAATCGGAGGGATACCATCGGGCCCACTTGACTTGTTGACGTCCAATGAAATAAGTGTTCGATAAACTCTGAAGAATTTAAGTGTTCGATAAACTTATTTCTGGCATAGACATACGATACGATAACGATACGATAACGGTACGACAACACTACGATCACGATACGATAACGTTACGATAGCGATACGAGAACGATACGAGAACGGTACGACGACGATACGACAACGCTACGATAACGTTACGACAGCGATACGATAACGTTACTACAACGATACGATGACGATATGATAACGTTACGATAACGATACGAAAACGGTACGACAACGATACGACAACGCTACGACAATGATACGATAACGTTACGATAGCGATACGATGACGATACGATGACGATACGACAACGATACGATGACGATACGATAACGTGCGCTTCACGGAATACCTTGAAAGTTTGTACGTTTGTTTCTCTTTCACGATAGAATGTTAAAACGGATCTGTCTGAAATTCGGAACACAGATGTGACCTGGATTAACTTTTAATCTCGATTGCACAACGACTTCCTATGAAAATGCGGAAGAAGCCGCAGGCAATAGCTACTATAAACATAACTCTAACTGAAACTATCACGGAGCGTAGTAGTAGAATACTAGCTTTCATTTCATATAGTAACAGAATGCATTTTTAATTAGTTACCTAAATTTAGTCATAGTTTAGTTATTAGTGTGACTGTACCTGCTATAATACGTTCAATATAGAAGGTCAATAGTATGTATAAAAACGCCGCTTTTTTGTAGTCATTCGAATTTGGTCGGATAACCAGTGTTTACGTAGCTCTTTCGATTTTGTTTATATTTACTTAATGCGAAATATTTCACACTAGATATCTTTCATATTATTATCATATTATCTTACATATTATTTGACTAAACGCACTAATTTTTTGTTAACACCTAAACATCTTAGGTTAAGACAGTAATTTGTGCAGTCACGTCTAAGGTAGAGCGCCGTTTTTTGACTTTTATTCATATTATTCAAAAGTGCATGTATGTATGCTTTTGATTTTCTTTTTATAGTAAATATACACGTTAAGAAGAACCGAATACAGTTTTCGGTAACCTTATATATTTTCTCATTTAGGCGCTACGATTTTTTTTTGATTTTTGGAAAAACCGCGATTACTTGAAAACTATAAATATTTTTTTAAATCTAATTTTGTCACAAATACGCACAAATTAAGAGCTATTTGTGCGTGCTTATTCCACATGCGCACATATAATAGTCTTTGAGATACACGATTTTGCAAAACGTTATCGCAGCAGGAAACGCAATATCTCGAAAACCTGAAGACGCACAAATTTTATTTTTAGCGCACAAATTTGCACAAATATGTGCTCTCTGCTCATATACATTTTTTAACTCTCCGATAATTAGTTTAGATTTTTCTTGCTGGGGTAACGTTACCCCAGCTGGAAGTGTTTTTTCCGTTTATTTCCCAAACGACAACATGCACAAATTTTTTATTCGACGCACATTTACAGCAAATCGAGTACTAATTATTTGCCCCACTCATATCAGTCTAGGTGCTACTTTCTTGCTGGGGTAACGCACACGTGAAATTGTTAAATGGGTCAATACTAGCAACACCACTGGTGGTAGAATACGGTATAGAAACTGGCCCTGGTAGGGATTCTCTACCTTACATATTCCTGCCGACATAGTGGACAGTGTCATGTTCCGGTCCGAGGGTAGGGTAGCCAGTATACTTGCACAATAGACCTTATACTCCGACTATAGGACAGTGACATACTTATAACATCTCTAGATCAGGCGTGTACTTGGTCTCTGTCTCAAGTTCTCAGCCAAAACCTTCCTATTTCTAAGTTTGGTGTGTTTGATTACCTACTAGTTGTAAATAACTAACTCTACCACATATACAGAGTCTGAAATAATGTGATTTATTTCGAGTATGATTTTTACCAAGGATTTATATCATACCAAAGCAATTTGTGATGAAATGTATGTCCACTAGATATGTCATAAGGCTTCAATATTGACTTTGTGAATTACGAAGTATTTTGGGTCGTGCCTCTAAACGATCAGTGGGGCAATAAGTTACCGTCAAACATCATACAACATTGACCTTTTGACAAAATTGTATTTACAGAAATTATAATTTTAAGCAGAATATATTTCTATAGACTACTAGCTGTGTTAGCATTTTTAGTCCGTGACTATTAGTGACCTATTTACTAGGTAGTTGATATATTGTAAGCAAAATTTTAAAACTGTTAATTGTCTTATGGTTATTTATGTTTTTGTCAATAATATCAGACAGCGAACAGAGCACGAATCTTCTGATGGTGACAGGCAATAAGGGCTTATACATGGTTGTTAGATGTACAATGCTTTTTTAAAAAGAGTGAAAATCCTCTTGAGGTAACGCAGGGCTCTACCGCATCCCTATAACCCTGGCGCATCTTATGTCTGGTGTGTTAAGAATAACGTGGAAGTCCACTGGCTACTCTATCCTCCAGACAGGATCATTACAGTACAAAACATTTTGATCTAGGATAAAAGTTAGTAGCCCTACCTGGGCTAGTTTCGCTGCATAGCACTACCATCAGCAGCCCTGTTGGCAATATCGCCTTTTACAAGCTGACAGGAATGGCAGGAAGGAAGTGGTTTAATCTACACAGAGGATCTGAACAAGCAGAGACATTTTTTTGCAATTATTTTTAACATTTGTATGCTGATGATCTTCAATTGCACACTAATTCAAATTTTATCAATTTGAATAATGCTGTCAATTTATTTCATGCGAATTTTCAAAGAGTTTTGAACTGGTCTACTAAATTTGGTCTATCCGGTTAAGTGTCAAGTTATTGTTTTCTGGAGGTTAGGCGTCCGACAGCTAATATTTGGGATATTCAACTGATTTTTGCGTAAGCGTAGCGCAGTAAGAATGCTCTAAACACGCTTTATTGGATGAATAATGACCCAAACGCCCTCTCTTAAAACTAGAATCCTTTTCCGAGTACTACCTTGCCCTTCGCTCTGTCCACAGTTTTTTCATCGGCTTTATTTCATACATATTTTTTCTACAAATCATTCTTATCCAAACTATCAAGCTTCAGAATTTACTTCCCCATTAGGAACATTAGATTTTTTCTTCCGGGGATGACGTCTACCACGGTTTTATGAATACATGTATAATTTTTTGGCAAGTACATATTTAAAAATTAAATTTGTTTTTTGTATTTCATGTCCTTCTAACATTTCTATTACATATTTTCATTTTTTGTTTTTATGGTTTAAATAATGTTATATTCTAGATAATGCCACAATCATCTCAACTCTGCCTGTTGGCTGACTGGTAGAGAATGCTGTATGGAATCAAGGCACCCGTTGTATAGAAAAAAAGTACAGTACTTTTGCACAAAAATAAATAAACATTTAATACTCTGCAATTCCTATTTCTACATCAGGTGTTGGACAACTAACGACTTGCCTAAGTATTTCACATTGCCAACAAATATGTTAAATGTTTGTTGTACATCTGCTTGCGGCTTGGTTATTATTATTTTGTTTAAGTAGATATGTCTGTCGATTGCCTAACCTTCCAAGTCGAATTACAACAGTGAAGGGCACCGATGTTATACATGGTTCCTGGCATTCTAAGACTACCGTTGAAGGCCCCATACTTAGTCAGCCAGAAGAACCAATCGCCGCACTCCCTCGTTTCATGATTACCTACTATGAAATATTGCGCTCTAAAGTAAATGTCGTAAACGACAAATCACTACTTTTGACACTATAAAAGTAATTTAAAAAAAAGTATAAAAACTGAAACACTTATCTTTTATCTATGTTTATGTTAAATCTGGTGTCGATACTTTCATAATTTAAGTAGACAGTTGAGTTTTTCTTTCAAAAAAGGGTTAACTTTTTGATTTTTTTCTATCGAGCAAAGTGAAATGAATCGTGTTTTGGAAACACTAGTCTTATAAAGCAAGATCCATGATTGCTTTGTATGAAAAAAATATTATATTGCTGACGTATTTTAGCACACATGGACCCTTAAACGCTTGTCTTTACTAGTGGAATCATCCAGTGATCTGAATTATTAGGTAATTCTTTCTCTCTATTGTAATAATGACATCGGCTTTAATACCATAAAATACTGAGGAAGTATATAAGATGGAAATTGAACTAGAAGTCTGTTAACCAACACTGCTTCTTTAATGTTGATATTACTTCAAAGAAGAAAACACAGAAGAAACAATGCCATTTTTAAATTCTATGTATTCTCCGCTCTTCCTCTTTTTTGTCCCTACATAAAATTTTATGTGAGAAAGTTAGGTTACCAGAAAACTGCAAAAACATTCGCAAAAAACAAAATCTCATTTTTTATTTCATTTCACCACGTCAGATTTTGATTCTTACAAATTTATAAGTTTGTACATACATACATATCTTCACGCCAAGTTCCATACGGGGTAAGCAGAGAGTATCGAGTGCCAGCTCTTGCTTCCTTCACATACAAACATACCGGTTTCGAAAACTCTTGACACCACCCTCGGATAATATCCGATTGATCTGATCGTGGAATGTCAACCTTGGTCTCCCCTGGTACCTACATCCATCCACATTCGCATTGTTTAGCTGCTTTGTCAATCTTTCATCTGTCATTCTTTCCACATGACCGAACCAGCGGAGCATGCCCTTTCGCATTTTAACACCAATACTTTCTTTCAATCCCACTCTTTCTCGGATCTCACTGATACGAATGCGGTCAGCGACCGTTACACAGGTTTTCCATAGTGCTCTCATTTCGACCGCATTTATCCTACTAACACGCTCTATCTGAGCATGAAAAGTAGATAAGTTTGTAAAATAAATAATGGAGAGAAACAATGCTTTGGCATTTTATTCGTTTCTTCGAGTCATTCTTCACTCCGAGTAAGTCTAGTGGTTTTGACCTCAGCTACTATCGATCAGCACCAGATATGTTTAGGCTGGTCAACGTTGCGCTTTGTTAAAGAAAAATAGTCAAAAAACATTTATTTCTCAGTGGTTAATAGTTCTGGCAAGGAGTTTATAAATAGTTTTTTTAAAAATCTACTGTCGGATCAAAAGCAGCATGTATGTATAAATGTATAGAAAAACTACCTACTCACATTAGCGGTTGAAGTGACAGCTGATTTTACTAAACTGTACTTTAATTAAGTACCTACTCTTTCCTTTTTTTAGGATGAAATGGGTACCTATATGAAGGACACGTATCATTAACTTCTAAATGTATGTACGTAAGTATAACTTCTAAGTTATACTTACTTATAAGTGTAGTACCAGATTTTACTATGTATAAATTATATAAAGTACTAGCTGTCCCGGCGAACTTCGTTCTACCCGCTCCGTTTGTATGGGAAAATTTTAAATGTTGATTTTCCTAGTTTCTCGCAGTTTTTCCTTATTTCTTACCTTCTAAACCTTCCCTGGACTTCTACAAATAATTCAAAACCAAAAGGAGCCAAATCGGTCCAGCCGTTCCCTAGTTTTAGCGAGACTAACGAACAGCAATTGATTTTTTTATATATATAAAAGATTATGTCGCTTTTGGTGATGGAATTTTGATGATTCTACTATTCGAACGTATAACTTATTTACGACCATTTTACAATAGAGAAAATAGAGGCTAATATTTTAAACCTCAGACCCATATAGAGTTTCAAACGCCCTATTGATTTATATTACGAAAGTTTGTATGAATGTTCCTATCCTAGAGTCGATTTAGATTTAAATTTTTTTGCAGTTATACAAGTTTTCGGAGGCGGGTTTTAATTGTAATATTTTTAACCTAAAAACGTAATGTTTCCGTTGAATATATTTTACAACCCTTTAAGTTTCGTGGTGAACACGAAATATTACGGATTTGGCTACAAAAATACAATGTAGAGTTTAAAAAAACATAAATGTGGTGTTGAAGATAGAGTTGATCGTTAACTAGTGTAGGAACTACAGTTAATGTTTATAGTTTGAACATTCCGTTGCCGGGTGAGCAAGAACCGGCCACTGAAGGCATACCGCGACGACCCACCGAGGACGGTCGCCAGTCGCCGACCATTCTCTCGTTCCCGCCTGCCAGCTGCCATGAGTGTTGCCTACGTAGCGAGTTTGTCGCTAGAAACGGCGACTTCGAGATATTGTTTAGTGAATAAAAAAATATTTTAACAACTTTAATATATTGTAATTTAGTGTGACTTACTTATAATAATAAAAAAAAACCATTTCGTATGTACGTCACAGAGACTTGTTTTTATTTTATTTTTTTATTTTTACGATAAATTAATATAATTTTATATTAACAACGTGAAACTTTAACAGTTTAGTACATACTTAAACACGTAAATTTTATAAATATAAGATTACATCTAGGGTAAGTGTCTTAATAATTTCCTGCTAAATGGGCATAATATGACTACAAACTAAAAAAAAACTTTTACAAGAAAGTATAAACTATAAACTATTATTAAAAAAATACTTACATATTTTATAAACACTTAGATATAAACACAACACAAATTGATTTAGCCTCAAAGTAAGGAAACCGTGCTTGTGTTAAGGGTGTTTGTCAACGATACTAATACTAAAATCGATACAAGAATAAATGTAATAAGCACCAAGACGGAAAAAATACAGATATTTTTAACTAACTCGCTAACAACTTAACCAAAGACAGGTCGGTCGGTCGGACACAAAAAAAAGCGGTCAGAGACAGGCATCTTCTAGCGAGTTTTACCCTTATTATCTAGCGAAAACAAGGC
The DNA here is from genome assembly GCA_002245505.1 of Calephelis nemesis. Classification (NCBI taxonomy): domain Eukaryota; kingdom Metazoa; phylum Arthropoda; class Insecta; order Lepidoptera; family Riodinidae; genus Calephelis; species Calephelis nemesis. Next base: position 13,930 of record NJDD01006063.1, on the reverse strand, counting down.
TACAGAGCTGGCAACATTGGCTACAATTCATTCTCCATTCCGTAGGTTGAGTTGCCGTAGGTACTCTCTAGTTACGCGCCACACGAACTATACTACGCTCGCCGCTTTGGAATATGTGTAATACGTCTTTAGTGTGCTAAGAATTAAAGTGTTCAGTGCTCGTGATTACTTTGAAAGCAGAACATTATTTAGAGAATGATGGCTCCCGAGACAGTAGTGACTGTTGACCACAGTAAACCATCTCCTCAGCAAGCGCCGCCGCAGCAGCAGGGAGGCGCGTTGGAGTGGATCAAAATCAACATAGCCTACTTCAAATCACCACCTGGCTTACTGAAAGTTGTTCAGTTGGTAAGTACTTATTAATTATTACTTTCAATTTCTTAATAACTTTATTTTTCCACAATAAACTTTTAAGAACATAATACATTTGATCAGATACCTAAGTTTCGTAAAGAATCATCAAGGCTTTACAACAGAAATAAAACTTAATTTCTTTAAATTTTAAACATTTAATTTTTGGTCAATGATGGTATTTTTCATACAATTAAAATTATAGACGTCTGCGCTATGTAGAGTCGATATATCCTTGAAGTGTCAGGAGACAGTAGCGTGTAAATTATGATATTGATGGTAATGTGTCGTTTTACCACCGGCAATTAGTTCTCCGTTTTCTTGCATTTGCATAAACATTTATGGAGGTCATCCACGAGTATTGTGTTGCTGAGAAAGCCATTTGACGCCATGGAGGTCAGTAGGTAGGTGGTACACGACGGTGCGGGGTTTTGATTTAAGAATTCAGTCGAGGAAGTTGAATATTGCGGAGGCGATCACACCTTCATTCCAAGTTCTGCGCCTTATTAGGTTGGAGTGTCACAATTCGTGATGTCAGAGCTCTATGGTAGAGCGTGATAAACAAATTACACATTTTCATTTTGCAATACCTACGTTCAACAAGAAACTAGAAATTACATTCACTTATTTTAAAATATTCATTCCATTAGCCTAAATTGTTTTACAAAAAACGTTCTTGGATATTTAAGAAAAAAACAAAAACTAAGTAGAACATAGCTATTACTAGGTAGGTATATTAAGAAAGATGAAATGGGTAACAATAAACTTTATGAAATACTTATTACGCCAGTTTCAGATTGGCAACGTGAATTTGCTTTCTTTGGTTTTTACAGGTTACGTGCGCATTTTACCATTCTTTCAAATCAACATCCCAAAAAAAAAATTCCGCTCAGAATGAAATCCTAGTTCCTTCACTCTTATGTCAAGGACGTTAACAACTGAACCGTAATGGAGTTATTCGTGACTGGAGCTAGAACAATGTTTTGATTTCAATATTATGTCATCTTTTATAAAAATTAAATATTTTTCTCGATTTCCGTGGAATTCCAAAGATTGGCTGCAATGAGATCACCTCGGGCGGACTTCCGCCGTCGTTTCTTTCAAATAATAAAAAGGTTTTAAATCGTTTCACAATTGACTGAGAATTCGATTAACATATCTACATAAAAAATAAATATAGTTGTCAAATGCATACTTTTTCTTTTTTTTCTCAAAGTAAGTTAAAAATGACAAAATGTCTAAAAAGAAACTAAAATTTTAAAAATATCATACTTTTTATTATACAAATTTTAAAAATATTATACGTATTATAATTATTACCGCAAATATATAACGGAATGTAAATGAACTAATTTGTCTATTTTATACACAATAATCTGCAGTTTTGTATAGTTAAATAAAAATTAAATTAATTAAAATACACGAATGTAATAAGTGTAAGATTTGCATAACTTATGAATACCGTTATAAAACAGGGAAATAATTGGTCCATGTTTCGCGAAAATGAGCCGCAATAAGGTTATCTGTGGAAAATGACCAGGTATTGATCATTGTCACGGTGTTAGTGACGTTTGCCTCTTATGACCTGCCCGTTGAGAAAGCATAGTAGGCACTATTTAAACTATGCGCTTCGGTTTTACACTTTTTGCTCTTTTTACCCTTTATATTTTTATTTTAGCTGACCTAATCTAAATTTAAGCGAACTGTTTAACTATGTTATAACAAATTTATATAGATATCTTTAAAATACATTCGGATTTCCGAAGCTTGACGAATATAGCCGAAGCGCACAATTTAAACAGTACTACTCTAGTTTTCATATACTTTTGAAGAGTCCAGAACCAGTACCCAGCAGGGGAACACAGTATGCAAGTTATAAAATATTACACATGAGCATGACGTGACGCGGTTTTGTTATAATAGTAAGAGAGCCAGTTACCGTAAACATTACGGTATTCCAGCTACACAGTTTCGCTTGAGATGTTACATCAAGATTAATACATTACAGGCTAATTCTGCATTATTATTATGAGCAATAGCGTTACATATACTCGTTAAAGGTAAATTCGCATTATGTTCTTTAATGAAATAGAACACGTAGGTATACCTAGAAAAGAATAGAGTAGAAAATATATTAATTCATATTTACCTTACAGAAGGCACTTGTGACGAGTCTATATAATACTAAAACTACCACCAGATAGGACCTATTCCACGCAGACCATACAAGCAGTTCTTACGACGAGTATATTTTATTTCAGCCGTCAAATGGGAAAGTCATCTGAAAAAAGAAACTCGTCTTCTACTTTTTACAGTACCTTCACGCTGGTATCCGTTCCTGCTATGGAGTGTTTTACTCCAATACCCAAAATGAAATAAAATATATTCACGCTCGAATACTCGAAGGGTCGAAGACATTATTACCAAAAAAATACCAAATTTTGCGTTAAATTATATTTTTGTGTTAATTTTTTTAATAAATTGAAATTAAATCTCACAATGTCGCAGAATATTCAAACTTGATTGTTTTCATGATTAGTCACCCGGTGAACTTCTGTCGCTTGACATTACTAATAGTCTGTTTGTTTTGTCTGGGAAAAATTATATATTTTGTTTTTCCGATTCTCTCGGTTTTTTCACCTTGACAGTAACTAATACTAAAAAGAATTATCAAAATTGGTTCATACGCGTGATGCAAAGACATTTTTATCAAATCCAACGCTCCAATGATAAACCACATATGCGATTGTTGGATTGTATTCTTTTATTTGTTTAAAATGTACTTCGTAAATAAACTTGTTAAGATATTAGTAGAATGAATAATCCTGAATAGTCAAAGAGATATCACAAAATCTTATAAATTTTAAAATTTGTTTGTTTGTTGGGGTTTAGCCGCATTTACGAATTATCATCGAACACACTATGACATACTGATGTACATAGGCCACTTTTTATTACAACAGCATTTTTAATGGAAGGGGATATAACAAATAAAAACGTGGAGCGATACGTAAACCTAAACTTTTTTTAAATAATTACATTTTTCCGTTACTCAAAAGTTTATCATCTGACCTACCGATGTTAAAGATACGCATCTTTGAATAAATAGTACGTGCTTAGTAAAGTAAAATAGTCTAGTCATTTTCCTCCGATATGGTATCAAACGCACAAACATTCCAGAATTTAAAAAAAAGTTTTGGGCTTCTTTGTAATAAACCTGAATTATTTTACTGTATCTTTCATTGACAGATAAAGTTCTTGATATATTATACATTGTATGCATATAGAAATATTAGAAATGTCCAACCCAGCGCTTCCATTGTGATAGTTCACACACCTGATAGTTATTAATCATATCTGTTATCAGATATCGGCTGAATCACCATTATTTATACACGGAAAAGCTTTATCTTATCGTAGAGTTTAGCTGTAAAAATATCGAAATTGTTATCCAAAGCCAATTTACGTGAGTATAACCTAACAACATAGAGAGAATAAGGTACGAACAGAAAAAACTTATAAATATTTTTTTCAACTCTTGGGATGAATAGATCTAATAATAAGCTTCATTGTGAACTATCACAATATTACCAAATTAAAAAAATAACGTTAGATACACAAAGGCAGTTATAAAGTTTGAGAGGGATTTCTACAAGACTTACATCGTATCGTATAAATATAACTTTAAAACTAGTGAATCCATGGACGACATTACCCGTCTTATTAATAAACAAATATTAAAGTAAGAGTTAAATTAGATCATAGTAGTAAAATGGCTATAAGACCAGGTTGAATCTAGAAGTATTTTAGTTTATTAAAATCGTATCAAATCGTATTTTTTACTTTAAATAAGTCGTGAAAAACGATTGAAAGCCATATTAATAAAAGAAGCAGAAGAAATCTTATTGATTGCAGTTGTTAATAAGATAGGATATAAATATATCAGCTAACCTGGAAATACTTATTTAACCTATGTTCTTCGATATGAGGTTGAAGTTTCTGAAAGCTGCATTCAAATTTCGATGTATATTGTAATCAATAAAATACGAATAAAACAGCTAAGGCTAACCGTCCAAGTTAAATTTAAGCGTGCTCACATCGCCTACGTAGTTAAGGTACGAGGTGATATCATCGCGACTCGCCTCACCGGTAACCTTGTACGATGCATTTTGTCAAAGGCATTACTAAGATTGCATGAATTCATCTTAAGGCCCCATACTTAGTCAGCCAGAAGAGCCAATCACCGCACTCCCCCGTTCCATGATTACTATGAAATATTGCGCTGCAAAGTAAACGTCATAAGCGACAAATCACTATTTCTGACACTATAAAAGTAATTTTGTAAAAAAGTATAAAAACTGAAACACTTATCTTTTAGGTATAGTACTTATCTATGTTTATGTTAAATCTGGTGTCAATATTTTCATAATTGAGGTAGACAGTTTGGTTTTGCTTTCTAAAAAGGGTTAACTGTTTGAATTTTTTTATCGAGTAAAGTGAAATGAATCGTGTTTTGGAAACACTAGTCTTATAAAGCATATTCATGTTAATCTTGTGTATTTTTGTTACCAAGATCCATGATTGCTTTGTATGAAAAAAACATTATACTGCTGACGTATTTCAGCATACATGGACCCTTAACATTTAAACAAGGCGTAGCTCTGATCTAAAAACTCTGATGAACAGTATGGAACACAAACTAAGCCTAAATGTCAGTTTGGAAAAGGAAACTCGTACATAGTTGCACTTCTTATTACAGTACCATGAAAAAGAATGATTAATAGCTGATAAAAATGAATAATTCAACTAAAATATCTGGTTGACCTTCAACAATATCCTAAGATAAAACTTATCACCTCTTGTGATTGTAGTATTTGAATAGATTTTATTAATGCGATGCTTTTATTATCAAGGTAAGACAGTTCTGAACTTTAAAAATATTTGCGTTGGTATTCTGTTAGAAGTTTATTTAGTTTTATTGGTCGTCTTGGAAATATACAGACTTGCACAGAACAAAACAAGGAAAGCTACGAATCAAATAGAGACACCGTTCGCTAAATTTTGTGGGAATATTAAAATGTTTATATCGTTATGGAACTAGTTCCAAAGGCGGTATTTCCAAACAGATTTCCTCTTGTTGGTCCGGGCTCCTTTGTAGAATAGACCATCTGCCTTCGTGTGCCAGCGAGCATAGGCTTGCCGTCACTAACACCGTGACATCTGACTAGGTGGTAGAGTTTCACAGCGACTCACCCGGATTGGTACCACCGCCTTACCTATTCCTGCCGCCATAACGTCATGACGTGTTCCGGTTCGGAGGGTAAGGTAGCCGGTAAACTTACTTTTGCTCGAGGCCTAACATCCCGGCCTCTGGTTGGCAACGAACCATTACCACCTTTGGTATCTCTACGCGGCGGTAATTTCTCACCATCAGGAAATCTGTCTGCTTGTTTGCCTTCCAATGTCATAAAAAAAGATATAAGTCTTCAAGAAAAGAGCGTAGATACTCATTTTTGCAAAGTTGTCAACGTATCAGTGATATTCCTGACGTTGCGGATATTCATGGTGATCGCTTACTGTCAATTAAGTCCCTTGACCATTTGCCTCGGACTCTATAAATCTGCAACTAATAGGCCTCATCATTATCGCCTTAATGCCAGGCTTGCTATTATAATGCTCTTTATTACAGAGAATAGTTAAAGTTCCGAATTGTCCCCGAAATTATTTCCTCACCAATGATATTGTCTTAGACAATGTTATTGTCCGTATTAGGAAAAGGCAGCCTCGACCTGCTCGCTGACTTAACATTTTTGCCCTTAAGATTAAATAGGCAACGCATGCCAATCGTAACATTTAAAATCCGTCCATTAGTCGGTAAAACTTCGCAAGGCTCAGTATCGCAGTTTTAGGTTGACACCTACATCGCCTTGGTGTTTACAGACGACTTACCTTTTCTTAATAAAAAATCTGTCTTATGAGATAAGAATTTTATGTTTCTTTTTATGTCTTTTATTATCAGTGTAATTTCAAAGCCGCACATATTTATGTCAAATTAAAAAAAACAAAAAGTCAAAGTCGCGGAAGGTCACTACAAACAAGCGGCTGGTGACCGTGACATGTGGCGCTCTTTGGGGGAGGCCCATGTCCAGTAGTGGACGTTGTCCGGCTGATGGTCACGATGATGATGAAAAAAAAACAAAACTCAAATCCGCACATACAAAACTACTATCAATTATATCTGATTAGCATTCTTCAGCTAGATTACGTGGGCTCACAATTGTCTGATGTCGCTGACCCCTGATATCATCTCTATTATACTATGTCTCAATAGACCAGGCCATTTAACAAGGATAAGGGTCAAAATGATCAAGTACTTAGTTAATTACGGTGTTAGCTTTGTTGTGCTAACATACCTATGGCGTAAGATACTGCTTTTAGAATAATAAGCTAAAAATCGATTGTTTAACTACGTTTGAAAGAAAGAAAGAAAAGAAAGAAAATATGTTTATTTGAGGAATATGCGTGTTGAAGTTTTTACAAAATTATTTAAGCTTTCCAACATATTCTACCACATTGTGGTGTGCAAATATTTTAATATTTATAAAAGTAATTATTTAATTATGTACACAATATTTTAAAATGTAATGTAAATAAATTTAACCCTGTCTACCGTAAACTTTTTTTCATTAAGTTTAATAATTATGAAATTAAAAAGAGATTTAAAAAATAGGTTGTTTACGAAAATTATTAGGTTTAGATTTTGACAATATACCTAATGCCTTTTTCTATAGGTAAGTTATTAGCGAAATAACTTCATTTTTAACTGCAAAATTGTAATAATTTCTATAAATACCGACCCGCCAATAATTCTCCATGGATTCTGTGTAATTTCCTCTAAAATGAAATAAATTGTCAAATAGCATTACGTAAAGTTGTTTAATGTAAACGATCTCAAGAATGTAAATCAGTATACTCGTAGTATGACCGATTTGATATCGACGACAAAGTTCTAGGAAGTTTATTATAAGTAATTTTAAACAGAAATCATTTAGGTTGTAGTATTTTTACGACGACTCTCTGGGATTATAACTTAAGAAATTTAAATACAAGATTATAACTAAATTGCATACCTACATTATGCTTTTTTATTTTTAACAGAGTTCGAATAATGAAGGAGGTTGTATGCTGGACTCCTATTTTTTATATTGAATAGCATGTATTGTTATTTATGATACTCATTGCAGCAGTAAAATATATAATAAATTGAATTTAATTAAAATGCATAAAAAGTCATGACGTGTTCCGGTTTGAAGGATAAGATAGCCGGTTAACTTACTTTTGCTCGAGGCCTAACATCCCGGCCTCAGGCTGGCAACGCACCATTACCACCTTTGGTGTCTTTAGGCGGCGTGAATTTCTTATCATCAGGAAATCCATCTGCTTGTTTGCCTTCCAATATCATAAAAAAATGGCTAACTTTTAAGAAAATTTTCAATTTTTCCATTTTTTTTACTAGTGGGTAACCTAGGTATACCTCTATCTACCTTCAGAGATATGTTAGTGATGATACTCTCTTATGATTTTTTTTTATTTGAAAGAGAGATTTTTTTTCTTGTGGTCCTATTTATTATAAACCAAGATTTAAATAGTGGTCCTGAATTTATGCCTAACAAATAATTTATACTTGATAACTTAATAAAATTATTTACCTAGATGACTCAGTAATGAGATTGAAGTCGGTTTTTGCAGTTTTACACGTTCAAATTATTTCAGGATATTTAGCAATGTTAAAATGTCTTTATTATTCATACATACAACTTAAGTATAATTTCTCATAAAATATACATTATTTAACAAGGTTTGGTTTTCATAATACGATTTCCTGTGGCACAATGTTTTAGGTCGTGGGAAAATTATCATTCAAGTGAATAGCAGAAAGATTTTATTTCAATTCAAAATGTACATGAGATAAAACATGACGTGTACGAATAATATTATCACCTATGTTTGTATGAGTGCTGGAAGGAATTTTGACTCTACAATACAGGCTAAATAATACTACTAATATTATAAATGCGAAAGTTTGTATGTTTGTTTGTTACTCCTTCACGCAATAACTGCTGAATCGATTTTCTCTAAATTTGGCACACGCATAAAGAATAACTTGGATTAACTCATAGCAACGCCGCGGGCAAGCAGCTAGTACTATTAAATGTAAGTTTACTGGAACATTATCTTCGAAATCGGAATACGATAATAGCGAACGCTGATGCTTCATTGACATTGAAAAATGTGGTCCTGCTACCAATTCAATGAAGTTACAACAAAACTTCGAAGATTCTGTTCAGATTTTTTGACACGACGACCTCATCGCCAGCTAGTAGTCTGTGAATTTAGGTTGTTCAATATTGGTGAAATACTCGTACCAATACAGTCCGTTTTGAAGATTATGTCTTACCATCAGGAGAGCCGCTTACTTGTTGTTATTATTTAAGCATTTTAGGTTAAACTTAAAGCTTATAAAAGCTTTAAGTTTAACCTAAAATGCTTAAATAATACTAATTTAGGCTGTTGAATATTAGTGAAATACCAATGCAGTCCGATTCGACAGTTATGTCTTACCATCGGGAGCACCGCTTGCTTGTTCGGTTATAACATAAAAAACTAAAATACCCGTCATAATGGGATAAGGAAACAGATTCCCATGTCCATCTATATGTGTCTAGCTGCCCATTACACAAGTTAGACTTTGGCATCAGCTCTCTGTGACCTTTCTCATGACACACTTTGATTACTATGTTCATAGGAAAGTTTAAAATCGATTCTAGTGAATCTAATTACAAAAGGTATTTCATTGATTGGAATAGCAAGGAAACAAATTGATTGTAAAACATAGTCACTGCCTATACTTTGACCGTCCTATTAATAAATATGGACTAACTTAGGAGTAAAATTAAGCTGATATTATAGCCTTTATCACATTGTAACAAAGACTTCTATACTTATAGGTTGAACCTTGGCGTACTTTACTCCGCGTTTATTAATAAGACACTGAAAGTTGCCACTTTGTTGTTGTTGTTTTGAGTTTCTTTCGCCGGATCTTCTCAGTGTGAGGCCGCGATTCCGATCCGGTTGTAGTTTAAAAAATGTCGACGCGCTCAAATACCACTTGTATGGTTCATGTGAGTAAAGATTATTCTGATTCTGATTCTGAACTAACATTTTAGATCTTATGTCCAAATCAAGCAGCTATCTAAGCTTCCACAGACAAGATAATGACATACACTAACGGATCTAAAAAACTGTACTAATGTATAGTATAGTAGTAGTGTGGTATTAGTATAATAAAGAAAGGAAATAAGCATGAAGCAGATGACTTTTGGTATGATGTATAGAGACACCAAAGGTAGTAATGGTGCGTGTTTGTGACTAGGATGTTAAGCTTTTAAAAAACACTTGAGACTTAGTTTACCACATCGACCACACATTGGGATGTGTGGTCGATGGTTTACCATTATACCTATCTTAAAAACTGAAGTTCGACATAAGCGAAAACTGGCATTGTGGAGATAGAAATAGGCAATAGTCCTACTCCCGAAAGAGCTGTTTTAGCAGCAGCCACTGGGAAGGGGTTGCTGGTTGAATATACAAAAATGGAACATGTATGGTCTGGGTCAGTATTGTTTAATATACCATCTGCCTTCCTGTCAGGCAGCTCGTAAGAGACGACCAAAAGCTTAAAGGTTTATTACCACCAAGACCACTGGCGGTAGAGTGCCGTGCTGCAACTCCTCTGGGTAGAGATCCATCGCCTTACCTATTCCTGCCCCTAATGACTGTCATATTATAGACTTGCACAATAATTGTCCTCCACCTCGGTTTCAAAGCTGCGACGTATGTACCTCCAACATCTATGATATCCTTAGACCACGGTTATCTCTTAACACTAGGAAAGCAATGTGCTGGTTTGATATTAATACATAAAAACATACAGTATTTTGTTTATGTTCGTTACAAAATAATGATTGTATCAAATGTTGACAGCTTGTAATTAAAAACTACGTTCAGAAGCTTTTGTCATTATATGAGATTAAATTACGTGTATGTGGTCTAATCGTGTATGGTATCACCTTGGGTATAGTAGAAGATCCGAACCTACATTATCTTACATGGTGTCGTTTCTGACAAGCTATCAAATATTTCACATAAATATCTCTTCTATAGCCATCATCATCATCTTCTAATCGCCTCTGTGGTCTAGCGGTTCAGTTGTCGGACTTGACTGCATGACGTCTTGGGTTCGATTCCTGGGTCGGGCAACAAAAAAGAAAAAATGGGTTTTTCCTATTTTCTAATAAAAAAAACCTTGCTCGGGATATGTGCCCGGTTGGCGATAGGCTTGCCACCTATCACATTGTGGGACCAAGTATCTTCGGCTAGTCGTGGGTGCCCTGGTTGTGCCTCTGTCTACTTCTTCGGGGATGTGGGCGTGAAGATACTAAATATCTCATTTTTAATAAAAAGTACCTATTAATTAAGATATCACGATACGATTTCATTGTTTTTGAGAATTATCGTTACAATATGCTTTGTTTAGTTCGTCTGATAAAGATATAGCTTCTACATTGTGTTATATCAAGCGTAACACTGTGATAAGATTAATATTAAAGTACATTTTTGAGGGAAATAAGTATGGCTGACAATGACTGAGTCATTGTTCTGAGATAAGTATCATAATATGTAGACACGAACAAAGATTCTAGGATATAGTCTGTATAGTCAGCTACCGTTTACCTTATCCTCCGTTTCTAACTTTGATCTCTTTTCTTTTCCTTTTGGTGGGCTGAAGTTTATTATACCAAACTGATTAAAAAGGGTGTTTGGGTCAAAGGTAGCGACGTACTTACCATGAAGAAGCTTATTTACACTTGCTTTAAGTATGTCTAAGTTGTATTTCACCGGAAACATTGACAAAAAAACTTTTCTTCCATATACTTGAATGTCTGTGGTGGTTATTTAAAAGAAAAAGAATTTTTGCGGTAAGACCACCGACTGTACCCTAATATTTATTTTAATATCTGATGTATATCTCGCATTGGTGTGCAATAATAATGTTTGTAAAAGACTACCAGGAATAGCTAGTATATGAATTACATATTTTTTTAATTACAATTTTTGGTTTTCCCTTTTGTTTTCTCAGTTAATCTTCTAGATTTGCTCCCGTCGCCTGATATATCATAACAGATATTGATCATTGAAATTAACACATATTTAATTTATAAAGAAATCTTAAAAATAAGTTATTAAATAATTAAAAACGATTCATAACATGTACCTATCTATAAGTACCTATCGATTTTTATAAAAACTTGGAGTTGTACAGATAACTCATCTCTGCTGTGGGTTTCGGTACCTACATGTTCCTTGCTTCCTTATCAGGTCGGTTATAAGTCATCAAATATTTTTTCCCGTAAATATGATTAAAATTACGATTATTTATACTACTCTTTAAAATTAAATTTACATTAATAAAATATTAAATAAATATTCAAAAACATATACATAATACATTATCTTTCAAGTAAGTAGTTAAGTAAATTGTCTCCATAATTTCATTTTTCACACCAACATACATGTAGATATGTTTGAGATCGCCTTTGGTGAAAGCTGCCATCAAAATGAAAGTAGTTCTGGCAGTAACACATCGACTCTGGCTGGTTTTACTTCGTCCATGTCTTATAGAGCCTTGACCGGCGCTGCAACTTCGTTTCTCATCATTTCACTTATTCTTGATCCAATTTAGAAAAAAATAAGGAATTAAATTGAAAAAGAATTCAAATAAGGCACGAAGATAATTTTAAACCCATTTTTATTAATAAACTAGGCTTTTTGGCGCATGACGGAAAAAATACGATGGTAAAATCACAGGAAACAGTGTTGTGCTATACTGTGAATTAAAAAAGTAGAGAAAGAGATATAATATATCTTTCTGAGTTCGTCATGAAGAGTATATCTCAGTCAGGAAACATACAACTTTTTTTCGACGGTAATATGCCGTGCAGCGCCTTGCCCGGACTGGAATCACTTGTCTGTTTCTGTCACCATAACGTCCTTGCTCGCCATTTTCATGTACAGTACTAGAAAGTAGGACTAGTAGATTTAAGCTTGAGATTACAAGATGCCACTCTACCACTAGAAACTTATCTCTCTTAAACGTATCTCGCATAAGTCATGAGTTAAAGAAATGTTAGTGCTGAAATTTGGAGTTCTTTGCTTTGGACTAACGTGTCCGATCCAAATGATCGCTGTAAATATATTGGGATATGATTGGGATACATGGTGGGCCAACGCAATGTCCCAATGTGTGCTGTGGCGATAACAGATAATATAAAAAAATGGTCGCTTCTATGGTCTAGCGGTTCAGTTGTTCGACTTGACTGCATGAGGTCCCGGGTTCGAATTCCGGGTCGGGCAACAAAAGGTCCTATTAAAAATAAAATGTTGCCCGGTTAGCGATAGGCTTGCCACCTATCACATTGTGGGACTTAGGAGCCTACCTCTTCAGGGAAGATATTTTTTTTTTATAAAAAATGTACGACTGTAGGTATAAAAACGTTTTTATAAAATAAAGTATATAGCAGCGATATACAATCTTGAGTCATATTTTCATATATAATATAAAAGAAACTGTGAAGGAGTATTGTTTTCACACATTGCGTAAACCAAACATGTCGAAACTATTGCTAACCGCACTACGGCCATTGTACTGGTATTTGCGACACAGCGGGCCTGTGGAAAACATTTGGATAATATTTTAGGATTGCACGGTGCGTATTTGTTTACCTATTTCATTTTTTAAAGTGAAAACTTCTTCTTCTTTAGCGGCATTGAGCACTTTTTTGGAATGGGTAAAAACTTCTAAACTCGCGTCAGGACACGTGACCTCATTCGTAAGACAAAAATTCTTAAGACGGCGCAGGGCGCTTGCGCAAATGTTCGTGTTGTCATGTTTATGTCGGGTAGATGCGCAAAACTTAAACGTAACTAAATTTTAGTCGTCCTTTCTTTTAATTAATTTTTATTTATATTACTTAATATATTATAAAGTAATATGTGTTAAATGTAAGCTGCGCTCACCTGGCTTTGTTGTCCGCTTTTCCTTTCACTTTAATACCTAATATTTCTTAAAAATCTGTGACATGGATTCTTTACAAAAAACCGTTGAAGAAACCTCGCAGTTGCTGCTCGGAAAGATGGCTGAATTCCAAAAATTTGCAGATGAGCTTCAAAAGTCAGCTTCATCGCAGGAGGCTAGCCCCATCTCCAAACTTCTTGAAGAGTATTCATCGTTCAAAACTTTTGCACTGTTCGCTTTTAATTCGCTTCAGGACAAAGTTAAGATGCTACATACTCAATTTGATAAGTTTGAGACACGTAGTAGAAAGAAGATGCTGCTTTTTCATGGAGTTAAAGAAGAGAAGAATGAAGATATCGGCACTTCAGTTTGCAAGTTAATAAATTCGGAACTTTCTATCCCAAAATTTGATTTAAGCAGCATAACAAGGTGTCATAGGTTGGG
>NJDD01006061.1:196140-260614 GCA_002245505.1 Calephelis nemesis | reverse complement strand
ATTTCTAATTTCTAACAGCAAAACAGCGAGTATATCGCTGTTGCCGAACTTTATTACAATAAAACGAGAAATTATAATCAAATCACAAAAATATGTCTTATTTTGTTCTAAAATGGTTATTTCAAATATGATTTGTCAATAAGATTTCCGTACTTTTAAACACTTAAAATCCATATCATACAACAAAGAAAACAAGTTATGTACGTATATCAAGTAGAATTTTCTTCAATTCTATTTGCTATTTGGTTAGTTATGCACTTTTCGACACTACTAACTTTAATCTCATTAACTGTATTCTTTGGCACAAAATGTATTGTTCTGTACAAATTCAAGATTTTGATTTGAAGCTTTTTAACATATTTATATACGACTGTACCTCGCTCTACTTACAAATGCTGCAACTAAGATTAAAAAGGTTTTAATTTAACACGTACACAGAATGTGAAAGTTTTAAAAGAATCCTTTCTTTAAGTAGCCAAAGAAAGTAGTCAAAACATTTAATTACCTATCCCAAAAGTCAAAACATTTGTATAAAAACATAACAAATGTTATCTCTAATATATTTTAAGTAATTATTTTATAAACTACATTGATCACTTACTAATTTGTCTCTTCGTTCAAAACTTGGTATATTTTTGATGTAGATTTGTAGCACTAGGTGGCAATGAGGGCCAACTAATTAAACTAGTGTGACAACTAATTATAGTCTCCCGTTGGTCGAAAATCGACAATAATAAATCTTAATATCTTGTTGATAAGAACGCCATTTTCATTTCTCGAGACTACTTTGTTTTAAAACTTTTTAGTGCGCCATCTTTTTGACCTTTTATCGTTAACATCAACATATTTGTTTGTATGTGTCAAATGCATAGTAGTGTGAGTAATGTTTTATTTATTGATTTAATGTACTTTGTAAGCATTATTATTGAAAAAATATATGCGTTCTGCACTTCACCTACACATAAACTATAAGTGTGCCAAATTTTATGCTCCTGCGTCCGCGCAATTTTCGTAAAAAGGGGTACAAAGTTTTGGCATCACGTATTAATATATAGATAATATATTCGTTTAGATTTCAGATTGTTCAACTAGCCAGTCAGAATGGTGCGTCTTAAGTTGGGATTCTTTCGTTAGTCTTTCGTTCTCTTATACGAGCTCCGACGGGAGTCTTTTAAAAAAAGATTTTATTTAGCACTGAAAGAGGTTTATTAAATAAAAGACATATTCATTTACACTTGACTAAAACTGTAAATTGAAGAGAGAAATAGAACAGAAAGGGAATCGGCGGATATAGTAAGATCTGCTCCGGATGAGGACTGAGTGAAGACTGTTCGAAATTGACGGGAATTGTTAGATATGGATGTGAGATATGCTGACTGGAAAAGGGGATCTGAGTGGATTGATGTGTAGGTGATAGGTAAGGTATAAGGGGCACAGCGTTGGGGTATAATAGTTCGTTAACTTTGTATTCACCCTCCAAATCGAAACATGATAGTGACGAGTACCGGCGTAAGTGTAGCAAAAAATATGTGTGCCACTGGTACGAATCTGGGCCAGTCACAAAAGCCCTAAAATGTTACATTCACGTTTTACAAGCTGGTTAGTTAACATCTTATTTTGACAGCCGGAAGCGACAGTATCGCTTTATGCTGATAAACAGTGAGAAATCTAATCTAAACCAATCCGGCAGTAAACCGCTACCGGAAAATTGTGTTAAAAATATCGTAACTTATTTCAGTCACTTATATTTATGGCGGCAATAAATCAAATTCTCAGTAAACGTGAGTTGTTAAAAAGTGCAACTTACATGGAGCTTGTAAGAACTGGTTAAGAGTGAATCGCCTCTTCTTAAGAAGGGTTATGTATCATAAAACTTTAATATTGTAAAATAGTAGATTTTCTAGTTATTTAGCTAGTAGCTATTTAGGTGTTAAGAATGTATTCTTCAAAACAGTCCATCCGTTTTAGTAAGAAGTGACAATTTTCGTCAGTTCAATTGACTTCAAAAATGAAGAGACTATAAAGTCGTTTGTAAGAGATTAGCGAGTGGATTTGATGATTTTTTTGAAAGTGTGTCGCGAGACATATGGAGTAAAATAAAAATATATTTGATTTCAAAATATATTTCGTGTGCAGATTTAGTTTTCTTATTGTTTCATTATATTTTCCTATAAACAGATTGCGATGAGATAAGAGTTGTTTCAAAGAAATTCAACTGAAACTTTTGATCGAGGCCTAACATCCAAGCCTCAGATTGGCAACGCACTATTACCACCGTTGGAGTCTCTAGGTGGCGTGCATTTCTCATCATCAGGAAATCCGTCTGCTTGTTTGCCTTCTAATACCTAAATAAAAAAAATGAAAAAATAAGTCAAAATTTTTGAACTTTTACTTTATCCAATCAAGATCTTTTCCGAATCTGTCTTATTTTATCATGTCAGAAGATGGAAGAACGCATTTTTGACGGAACCCTGAATTAAAAATATGGTAAAAGCAAACAAGTTCGTCTTAATGGAAGTGTACTAAGTTAATCGTATTTTGGATCAAAGAGATAATAAAAACATAAAAGTAATGAGACGCAAGATAGTGAATTTGCTGAATATGTATGATACACTCGTAATCTGACAGAACTGGTGCGACGAAAATACTTTTCCTCTCACACATGTTTTTTCACTATGGTAGTTTGTTATTTTTTACGTGTATTTTTTGATAATGGAAGACAAACAAGCAAACGGATTTCCTGTTGGTAAGAAATTCACACCGCGTAGAGACACCAAAGGTGGTAACGGTGTGTTGCCAACCTGAGCCCGTGAGAAAAGCTTTGGACGTTATGGTGACAGGAACAGGTCAGGTGGTGGTACCAATGCGGGCGAGTTGCTGCGAATCTCTACCACCTAGTAGGATGTCACGGTGTTAGTGACGGTAAACCTATGCTTACCTTAAACGAGCTGCCTGGCAGGGAGGCAAATTATGTGTTTTTTTTATTTTTTCGTTAGAAAAAATGGAATCAATGCGTTTATAAATTTCAATTCTCTGTAAACTCAAATTTGGATGTGTTAAAAAGGATCTTGAAGCCCGTATCTCCGAAAAGGTTAGATAAGGTACAACCAGGGCACGACTACATGAAGATCAATCCTTAAAAACATCGTTTTATTAGAACATTGATTAAACACATTTTCTTTTTTTACTGTCCGACCTTGGATACGACCTTATATAGGTAATATGTATTTAAACTTTAACAGTCTGATTAATAAACACGGAGTAAATTAAGCCAAGGTTCAACCTGATATTATAGTCTTTATTACAATGTGATACAGACTATAATATCAACTTAATTTTACTCCTTCGCTATTCCATGTTTATTAATTAGACATAAAACTGTCGTGCTGCAATGGAAATTATTTTAATTGATTGATTATCCATTTACGTTTTATTTTATACCTACGTCTTATAATGAAAAACAAGAAAAATTGTCTTCTCGTGTTAAAAACACCTGAAGAGCTAGGCATATATTATATCCTAGCTCTTAAAGTGTTTCTTTGTTCATACAGCTTCTTGCAAAGTCAACCTGTTACCTCAAATAATATGGGTTTAAAGTCAAAAAACGCCGATATAACAATATATAATAGTTAAACGTTTTAGGTGATAATTTTGTAGCCCGATAACTTTTACGTTGCTGACTCCAGCTATAATTTTATCACATTTTCTCTTGAGCGAAGTTCAATGAAAATAAATCTATCAAAATCAGGAACTCATTCAAGTTACGGGAAGGGGACGCTTTCTGAACGTCCCCGACAATTATTACGAATTCGTCGCGTCAGCCATTTAGGGAGGACCAAAGAAAATTTCGGGCACATCGTATATTCGTTCCTAAGACCCTGTTAATAGAGGCTACATTATAAGATTTTTAAAGTTATTTTTAAAGTTATGAGAAAATACTAATCTACTCATTTTGAAATAAAACGCAATTAACTGTTTATGAACAAAGACGATTATATGAACAGTTTTATTGGCGAACTTTGTCTATTGTTTTATTGTGTAATATTTTAGTTTATATAAGTTTGAATTGACTTTTTTAAGGTGTAGAAAATATTTGGCTAGTAGCTGTAATATATGAGGCGAAAGTTTATTTAAGGACTTTTACTGTGTTTGAAATAAATTATGAATGATAATAATCCAGACAGTGAGAAAATGTAGTTAAAAATTTAGTTAGAGAGTTATTTTAACTAACATTATACGACCGCCTCGTTGGTCGAGTGACTAGCGTACACACCTAACTTCACTGACCAACTGCGAGGCTCGGGTTCGACTTCGGTATTTATTTAAGTATTTATATGTATTAGAATCGTTGACTAACACCCATAACACAAGCATAATAAAATTTGCTTACTTTGGGGTTAAATTCAATTTGTGTGACTTGTCCTGGGATATTTATTTATTTATATATATGTGTTTAATGACAAAAAAACTCAATTCTAAATATTGGGAACCGGGCAAGAAATATAATATTAAAGATTCTATAATTCCTTGCAACTTTGATTGATAAAAAAAACATTGTGGTTCATGGGTTCAGTTGGTTTAAGCATCCACAACGTATGTAATGTTAAAGTTGTCAGATGTAATGATTAATTACCAAATATAGGTACGGTTATCGAACTAATTTTGCTGCGATTCCGATCCGTTGGTAGTTTATAAAAATGTCGATGCGCACAAGTACCACTTGCATGGTATATATAGATAGTGATTAGATTAGCAGATAGATAGTGGTATATATATAGATTTTTCTGTTTCTAATTCTGATTAAGCGGAATAAAACTGCAAAAAATAAATCCAACCATTTCGTTTGTTACCACATCGCAATTTGAACATTATTTTTTCGAAAGATGGCAAATGGTTCCGAACTGGTCCCACACACATTTTATTAGCATACTACTTCTAGTTTTTAAGTGATACCTAATAATGAATACATTTTTCATTTACGTGACAACCTTATGATGAGGTCGTCAAGATAAGTGAAAAATGTATGCATTTTTAAGAAACATATTATAAAGAAACATATTACATTATTCGGAAGAAAGAAAAGGATAATTAAGAAACTACTAAACGGATCATGGTTAAATTAATACGAGTTAAATTAATTAAACCACATCAGAATCATAACCTATGTCTCTAAAAAAGAATAATCATTTATCAAACACTAGCTGTTCCGGCGAACTTTGTTCCACCCTTTCAGTTTGTATGGGAAAAATTAAAATGTCATTTTTCCTAGATTCCTCGCTGTTGTAAGGGATAAAATGTACCCCATGTCCTTGTCCCGGTTCTAAGCCTTCAAGGGTTGAAAGTTGGTATGAAAGTCCTTACTAATAGGCTATTGATTAAAAATAAATAAGTACATTTAAAAAAGGAATAAATTATTCATACAGTTTTAATTCAACTCCAGTTAACTAAATATATTAATTGATATGCGAGCAAAACCGCGGGTTACAGCTAGTCGCCTATAAAATTATGGGTGTTACTAGTCTGTATATAACATCTAATCTATTTAATGTCAAATCCATTAAAATTGGTTCAGTCAGTTTGACGTTAAAAAGGAACATACACTTTCACATTTTTAGAATTTTATATTACGTACAGACATAAAACAAACGTTGCGTGTACACTATATTCCGCATCCATCATTTGGATACGTCCGAAATGTCACTCAAGCTGATATAACTCCTTTAATAATAACGATACGCTGAAATAGCGATATAAATTTTCGTGAAATTCTTAGCGTTAATGCATTTCGCTGACATTTGAATTGTAAATGTGAAAATAAATCTGGCGTTGCGTGCAATTAAAAATTCTAAAGTGAATTTGTTCTTTTTATTGGTTTGATAAATTACATAGTGTTAGAGAATTTTGTGTGGAATGAAGTCATATTAATATACTAGCATCCCGCCCCGGCTTCGCACGGTTATGAAATATACATGTAAACCTTCCTCTTTAATCACTTTATCCATCAAAAAAACCGCACCAAAATTCGTTTCGCAGTTTTAAAGATTTAAGCTTAGAATGTTGTGATATACAATACACAAATGGCAGTAAGTTATCTTGATAGAAATGTATAACTTAATGCATTATAAAAATAAACATAATTAGAATCTATCCTTGTTATCGTCGGCACCTGGTGGAATTCCATTGTATACACCAATTTTGTTGTAGTAAACACTTGTACTTATCCACTATACACTTTATTTATATTTTTCGTTACTCTATAGCCAACCGGTTTCACTTTTTACAGCATCATCAGGGCTTTAAAACTCAAGAAAATAAGACTGTTTTAGTTTAACGTTCAGTATTTATTTTCAGATACATTTAGTAACAGTCTTTTTGTCTTTAGTCTTAAAGCCCTGATCACTGATAATGCTGTAAAAATTGAAACCGGTTGGCTAAAGAGTAACAAAAAGTATTAAGTTAAGTGTAAGCGTATAAGTACAATTGTTTACTACAAAAAAATATGTATAAACATCAGTACCTTAATGAGAAAATATAGTGAAGAAGCACACGGCTCTCCTGGTGATAAGTTAAGGTAAACACTGTTTTGCATCTATCTGAACTGTAGATTTACAAATTTAATAATAACAGGAAGATGGCTGAGTTTCCTGCAAAGTTACCGTTGTTGGAAAGCGTGTATACAACCGTCTAGAATGGCTTTAAATAAGGAAAACCTTCGTGTATAATAAAATAAGTCACATTTGTTGCTGACATCCAAAATCGTTTTCTTTTTCGTTTAACACTATGATGCGACAGAAAAAATGGATAGTTAATAATTATATAGGTCATTTATTTACCCCGTCTTGTTAGGGGCTCTTTGCAGAATAGACCATCTGCCTTCCTGCCAGGCAGCTGGTAAAAGGCGAGCATAGGCTTACCGTCACTAACACCGTGACACCTGACTAGGTGGTTCAGTTTCGCAGCGACTCACCCCGATTGGTACAACCGCCTTACCTATTTCTGCCGCCATAACGTCATGACGTGTTCCGGTTTGGAGGGTAAGGTAGCCGGTAAACTTACTTTTGCTCGAGGCCTAACATCCCAGCCTCAGTTTGGCAACGCACCATTACCACCTTTGGTAGACACTAAGCGGCGTGAATTTCTTACCATCATAAAATCCATTTGCTTGTTTGCCTTCCAATATCATAAAAAGAAATTAGTATATATTTCGTCTATCGCCTTTCTTTAAGTCGGATAAACTTATAAAACGGTGTTAAGTAGACAATTTCGCAGTCATCGTGAAACTTTAGCAATTATAGTAATTATCACGGACAAAATGTCACGCGTCAAGTTAAAGTACGAGGGTAGCTTTGACAGGTCCCAGGAATTTCAGGGGGCTAAACAATTAGCGACGTCAGGGGCGCCAGCACTCAAGACTTAAAACAATTAGACCGGCATACTTCGGGACCAGGTTGAGTAAATCTATCCATTGTTAAAATCCATCCACGAAAAAAATGAAGCAAGTTCTTAATTAGACGTGAATATTTTTAAAAGAAAAAGCTACTGCTTGTTCAATAATATAAGCGCAGTAAAACTGCAAAAAAACGACTTAGAATAAGTAAGGTACAGTAAAGTAAAGTAAAGTACAAGCACAATTAAGCATTTTCTTCGATTCCCATCATCAGATCCAGACTTGCTGAAAATGTAACCACCTCAAAAGTACGTTCTTTGAAACAAAAAAATAAAAAGAAGAAGTAGAAGCATCTTCACGCCCATATCCCCGAAGAGGTAGGCAGAGGCACAACCAAGGCACCCACGACTAGCCGAAGACACCAACTCCCACAATATGATAGGTGGCAAGCCTATCGCCAACCTGGCACATTTCCAATCCCGACCTTTTGTAATTAGAAAATTAGAAAAATACAATTTTCTTTTTGTTGGCCGACCCGGAATTCGAACCCGGGACCTCATGCAGTCAAGTCCAACATCCGGACCGCTAGACCACAGAGGCGATCAAACAAAAAAATTACTTTTAAAATAGGTTCAGAAATTACGCAAAAATCGATTAACACTCATGAAAAACGTATTTAGAAGTGGAATATAATATAACCTCCTTATTTTTACAAAGTTGGTCAAAACAAATGGAAAGGTAGGTTATGGTTCAGAGGTACGTCTATGTAAGTGTGGCAAAGATTCGAATACCACTTTCTGAGGGATATTTTATTACTTATCCGACTTGATAAAATAGGCACCAAATGTATGAAACAACAATTTTACTTGATGCATATGCATATTGATAATTAAAATGTAGATACAAATTGGTACTTGAAACATAAACGAACGATTCGTTGATCGAGGGATTAGCGTACACGCCTAAGGGTTCCGATCAACCGCTAGACTCAGGTTCGATTTCCGACGGGGGCAGAGTCAGACACTTGAATGAACATTTAGATATCTGTATTTCCTGGCCTGGGTGTTTATTTAATTTATTCCAGTATCTATTTTAGTATTATTATGTTTTAGTATCGTTGACTTACACCTGTATAATTTGCTTAATTTGGGTTGTTTTCAATTTGTGTAACATTTAGAGGGATATTCATTTATTTTACTATTAGATTTAGAGAAATTATCTGTCTGTTCAAATCAAATTTTAAAAGGTCACAATAATTTCTAAAAGCAGTTTTAATAGCAAATAGCTGATCATGTATTGAGTAGCAAAGGTTAAAGCAGCTCGAGCGAAATGACAGAAAGATTAGGTTAAATAAACCAAATAAAGGCAATTATTTCCTCTCTCATCATCTTGCTTGCCCTCACATCAGTGTTTGGCATTGTTATGTTGTAATTTGGAGCATAGATTTGCTATATACCATAAACGCACATGTCGAAACATCTTATCTATACTAGCTTATCACTATTACTTTTAGATTGAGTGTCTTATGCAAACATGTGTTATTAAAAACACATTTAAAGGCTTCGAGTTCAAATCCTATCAAAAATTATGTATCCAATAGAAGACACAATAATTAGTTCCTTAGCCATAGAAGCAATTTTTTATTGTAGGTATAGAAGTACTATTTAAATCGGCTATATTCGTCAAGCTTCGGAAATCTGAATGTATTTTAAAGATATCTATATAGAGTGGTGATTACATAATTAATCTTTTCCCTTAAATTTAGAAGTGTTCCGGTTCGGAGGGTAAGGTAGTCGGTATACTTACTTTTGCTCGAGGCCTAACATCCCAGCCTCAGGCTGGTAACACACTATTTACCACCTTCGGTGTCTCTAGGCGGCGTGAATTTCTTACCGACAGGAAATCCGTCTGCTTGTTTGCCTTCCAATATAATAAAAGAAAAAAAAGTCAGCCAATTTAAAAATAAAAGTATAAAGTGAAAAAAGAGTAAAGAGTGTAAAGCCGAAGCGCATAATTTAAATAGTAGTACTGTACAATGTTTTGAAAGTACAAAATGAAATTTGCAATCAAAAAGGCCACCCTGGTTCGGCGCGAGCTGTGGGAGGAGCGCTGTGAGTTATCGCCCATTACTAACCGATGGTATAGGACGGTTTTTGTATCCTGCACACATGAAAAGGTTTATGGTTAATGATTTATTGCCCTTGTGATAAATTTTGATAATGGTAATGCGTCTGAATCCCGTCTACTCTGTAAACTATACATTACTAGCTGTTCGGGCGATCTTCTTTCCGCCCGTTCAGTTTGTATGGAAAAAACTAAAATGTCGTTTTTCCTATTTTCCACGCTATTGTAAGGGATAAAATATAATCCATGTCCTTCTCCCGGTTCTAAGCTCTATCTTCTGGCGTCTGGCGTCGGACTGTGTGTCTTGAAGTTCCGGGTTAGATCCACGAGACGGGCAATAAAAAAAATACTAAATATACTTACATTTTCTATTTTCTAATAAAAATAACGTTGCTCGGGATTAGAGTTCCCGGTTGGTGTTGGGCTTGGTAGTGTTAGGCACTTACCACATCGTGGGATTTAGCGTCTTCGGCTATTCTTAGTGCCCTGGCTGTGCCTCTGCCTTCTCTTCGGGGATATGGGCTTGAAGATATTTTTTTTTATTAAACATCTAATGCATTACTACATAAAACATCAGCTTAGTACGCTCTTAATTTGAAGAAACTGATTCGTTTACTTTAAATATTAAAATAAATACAAGGTTTTCTCTCCACGTGTTATATTATATACTTAAATGAAACATTGCAGTGGCACTTAATATTAGATAGTTTGATTGCATTCACAAAATAAAATCACACGTCCAACGGAACTAACTTTCGAAGTTAACCTTTAGCATACCCTGCGGCACCTCGAGTAATGGTCTGGTCCACGCAATATGGCTAATACAATGTAGACTACCATATCAACATTTTTGAACATCCTACTGTTTCTAACATCATATACGTCCTTTGCGTAATACGGTAGGCTAGAAAATTCGTCAGAATCAAAATTATGAAATCTTTAATTAGATACCCAGTTAGTTTTTATTATTATCGTTGCTTATATTTCTTTGGGGTTGTTAGAAGAAATCTCTGATACTAGAGATAAACTCGCCCATTGCACTTTTTTAAGTTTTTTTTTTCACATGAATAATGTGTACAATAATATATTAAATAAATAAAAAATCAATAACCCTAAACTTCTATTAAACTAGATTGAAACCTAAATGTAGAAGATAAAAAATAGAGTTATTAGTTATTAGTTTGAAATAGTACGAAATGAAGTATCAAATGATAAAGAATTATCATATCTGCAACTAAAACACTGACTAAAGTTTTCTAACTTGGACTTAAGTCATGTTTAGTAATAAGATGGTCCAAGTTTTAGCTCTTTCTTAAATTAGTACGCACCAGAACTGCAACTAAGCGATGGTCAAAGCACGTATAGAAAATAAGGCATGATAAATCTTGATATAAACCTAGAAACCACAAGAAAGTGCCCATGTTCTAAAGTATTCCAAGCCTTAACTAAGACGACTTAAATCTTGGACTTTAATCTACGTGTATGTTTGTAAATAAGACAATCCAAGTTTTAGCTCTTTCTTAAATTAGTACGCAGTAGAATTGCACCAAAGCGATGATTAAAGCACATATAGAAAATAAGGCATGATAAATCTTGACATAAACCTAGAAACCACAAGAAATTGCCCAGGTTCTAAAGTATTCCAAGTCTTAACTAAAGCGACTTAAATCTTGGACTTTAATCTACGAGTGTGTTTGTAAATAAGACAATCCAAGTTTTAGCTCTTTCTTAAATTAGTGCGCACCAGAACTGCAACTAAGCGATGGTCAAAGCACGTATAGAAAATAAGGCATGATAAATCTTGATATAAACCCAGAAACCACAAGAAAGTGCCCATGTTCTAAAGTATTCCAAGCCTTAACTAAGACGACTTAAATCTTGGACTTTAATCTACGTGTATGTTTGTAAATAAGACAATCCAAGTTTTAGCTCTTTCTTAAACTAGTACGCAGTAGAATTGCACCAAAGCGATGATTAAAGCACATATAGAAAATAAGGCATGATAAATCTTGACATAAACCTAGAAACCACAAGAAAGTGCCCAGGTTCTAAAGTATTCCAAGTCTTAACTAAAGCGACTTAAATCTTGGACTTTAATCTACGAGTGTGTTTGTAAATAATACAATCCAAGTTTTAGCTCTTTCTTAAATTAGTACGCAGTAGAATTGCACCAAAGCGATGATTAAAGCACATATAGAAAATAAGGCATGATAAATCTTGACATAAACCTAGAAACCACAAGAAAAGTGCCCATGTTCCAGTGCAAATGACCGTTCGGAGCACATGATTAGCTTCCACGCTTCTCTCCCTCTAATATTACAAAGGCAATTAATGATGTCACAGTTCACCCGATTGTATGCAATTATCTTTGCAATTTATTGTGCGATTTTCCCGAGGCATGTCGTGACCGGCCCTGCGCTTTCTATCACGGGCCTGTCCTCGCTGCATTATGACGTATCTGTATAATCATATGCTTGTGTGGATAACATAAGCGATGGCAATCTGGAAATCTTGTTTGGTTCTGATATATGGTTGAGACTATTAATATTAGTCTGTGGGGAATGTTATTTAAGTATGTTCAGTCATTTTACTGATTCTTTTGGTATTACTTAGGCGTAGCATACTGAGGGTTCCCGGAGATTTTTTGAAGTGAAAACTTCTGAATACGCGTCAGGACACGTGACCTGAAATTTCGTAAGACGAAAATTCATATGACGGCGCAGGAAGCTTGCACGAATATGATGGCGCAGGGCGCTTGCGCGAATGTTCGTATTGTTATGTTTGTGTACGATAGCGCATTAAATGAATATTCTACCACATAAATGATAGTATTTTCATCCTTATAATGTGTGTGTGTGTGTAAAGTATTCCCTAACCATTCCAAAATATCAAAAATGCACAACGTTAATATTCAAGTTTTCACTTCTACCGGCACTCCCGGAGTGCAGTCCGTCGTTTTTTTTCCTCCATAATAATGAGCTTCTTCTTCGACATTACAACCTGGTATATAGACTAATAAGTAGTTCTAATTTGTCTTAATCTTCTAAGCTACAGTCTCAATTATAAGTAGGTATATTAACTTTTAGTTATCGTCTCTAAAACTTAGTTCTATTAGTATCTTGAACTTAAAAGCACTGTCACTTGATTTAAGCACGAAATACACAGCACTAAACTAGTTCATACGACTTCGTGTTTTTCAGCCTTCTCGTCGTGTCTGCGTGAAGGTTAAATCTATGGTGATGAACTTCTGCCCGTTTTTTTATAATGACACTGAAAAACTTCACTTTGAGATTCAAATGGAGGTCTTAATTTCTTATGTACTAGGGCGCACTGAAAAATCTCAATTTGTATAATTTACTACCACCTAATCTCCGTGAGGCGTTATATCAAGGTTAATATCTACATTGCCGCCCACCAGTGCAGCGAACGGTGCAATGTGAGATCCGCTTTAGCCCATGGATGGTATTTGGCACACGAATATTTATGGGCCAAATAAGACATTGAGTATACTTTTTTTCTTAGTTCAACAACTAAGAAAAAAGAATAGAAATGGCGACGAGTTTTATAGTGTGTGGCTTTTAATGGCATAGGGATGTGACGAATGAAGCAACCGGACTCCTTTGTAGAATAGACTTATATAATTATGTATTCCTGCCAGGCAGCTTGTAAAATGCTTGTCGTTACCAACAACTAAACATATGACTAGGTGGTAAAATTTTGCAGCGACTCGTCCGGATTGGTACCACCGCCTTACCTATTGCCGCCAACATAACGTCAGCGCTTGCTGTAGATGTGTTCCGGTTTGGATAATATGGTAGCCATTAAGCTTACTTTTGATTGAAGCCTGACACCCCGGCCTCAGGTTGACAACGCACCATTAACGCCTTTGGTGTCTCTGGGAAGCGTGGATTTTTTACCACAAGGAAATCCGTTTGCTTGTTTGCCTTCCAATATCATAAAAAAAAGTTGCTCAGATTGATACCACTTATCTATTTTTACTATCTCTATGGCAGCCCAAAATGTGTTCGGTTTTGAACAGAAGTTTATTTACTATTTAGCTAATTTGAAAACATACAATGGACATCCAAGGGCTTATTTAAGAGGGTTCATTGAAGTTCTCACCCCTTGGGCAGGAAACTAGCTACATTAAATGGTAAGTCTTATTAAATTTCAAGTCTGTCCTAATGAAACTGAAGGGGATACTTGGCCTCGGGAGCCAAGACTAGTTTCTAACTTTTGGAAATTTGTCAGCCTTTTTTATGATACCTACTTGAAGGCAAATAAGCAGACGGATTTCTTAATGGTAAGAAATTCATGCCGCTTAGAGACACCAAAGGTGGTAATGGTGCATTGCCAGTCTGAGGCCGGGATATTTGGCTTCGACCATGAGTAAGTTTACCGGCTACCTTATTCTTCGAACTGGAACATATCAACGGCAAGCATTGACGTTATGGCGCCAGGAATAGTAAGGGCGGTGGTACCAATTCGGATGGGTCACTTGGAAACTCTGTCACCTTATCAGATGTCACGGTGTTAATGACGGTAAGCCTAGAATTACGAGCTACCTGGCTGGAGGGAATTTATCCTGGGAAATAGCCCGAATCAACACGTTCTTCTTACGTAAAAAGCCAGATATTTCACTCACATGTCTATAGAGGCGTCTCATAAAAGAAAGGGAATGTTTGAACGACTGTCGGATTTTGGCTTAGAATTGTGACGCGAGGCACATTGTCTTTGTCGAAACTAGGACAAAGGCGTAAAGTTACACACATGTGTGTACATTACACGGAAATTGTAGAAACGAAACGAAATACTCTGGCGGATGTGATACTCAAAGAGTAAAGTATAATGGTGATACTCTCGTTGGAAATAATGTACTTATAGAGCAAAAAAAAGCTTAACTTAACTGTCATCGAGAGATATATTGTTTCCGTCGTCGGCACTTGGTGAAATTTTAGTGTTATTATTTCTATGTCACTCATGCATTAACGGTATACATGATTAGTATTCCTGGCCTAGTCATTTTGCCGATTAAAGAAAGCATCTTTATAGCCATCAATCACACTTTTGTTCACTATTAATATATTATTAATAATTTTATTTTGGAGAGCAATAATATTCTGTTCAATATTAATGTGTTTTTGAAATATGAACGTGATTACATACATACATATCTTCACGCCAAGTCCCTTACGAGGTAGGCAGAGAGTATCGAGTGCCAGAACTCACGATTCTCATTAATGTAATCTCATGAATCGTGTAATCAAAGTTAGTCTATTTTTGAGCTACGAATGTTTCCTGACAGTGACATTTGTAACTTTTAATAAAGATGCTTTAATCTGCAAATCTTAAACAGATGTGCCATTAATAATCTATATCGATAGTATAATTATAATAACAAAAGTCTATAGAACAATTTGTCTAATATGCTTTGATGGCTATATCCCCAAGACCCGAATTTGGAAATAGCCCACTTATTTTTTTTCAAATCAGCCTCATAAGAAGTAGAAAGAACAATCTTTGAAATAAAAGTTAATCTAAAATTATTCTACGCTGCGAAAATCGCGGGCAAGCAGCTAGTAATTTTGTTTTTGATATTTTCCATCGACGCTTGGTTAATCTTTCAAAAATTCATACTGTACTATTTCATGTATCACTTATGACTTATTATTTTACAAATAGCCTACCAGTTTCGCTTATAACAGCATCATCAATACTAAAAAACTAAACTAAACGTAGTTTAAAAAGGTAAGAAGAAGAAGATGTAGCTAGTAAATTGTATTATTGTTTGAAAATATATATTGTACATATAGTAATTATATCACCGAGTGCTTTTAATACAATCGGTGATAATTATACCAAAATCTCGCATATCAAGTCAAGCTATTCATAATCTTTCGAGTCTATAATAACAATAATAGAGATGTGAAACACTGTCGAAATATTAAATCCTTTCTAACAATAACAGCCTTCGATGACTTTGACATGACCATTCGCGAAATGGGAGCGTTGCTTTACTTTTGATAAACAAAAATCACTGAAAAAAGTTGAAAAAATATCGTTTTTAGGGCCATAATCGCCTGTGTAACATATGTTCTGCAGTTACAGATATATTAGTAGCTATCAAAGTTCTTAAAAGGTAATGCAAGTTTATCGTCCTTGATCCGTGAGTCAGCTGAAGCGAAAGGTCGCTGGCCGTTGTGGATACACAAATTAATAACTATACGTAATATTATCGCCTCTGTGCTCTACTGGTACGGTGTAGTACTTGACTGTATGAGGTCATCGGGTCGGGCAAAAAAAGTGTTTTATCGTTTTTCAAATAAAAACAGCATTACTTATCATAGTATGAAAATTACCCCCAGTTTCCCAAACGCTTATCAATTTTAATCTACGATTTATATCCTCAAGACAGCTGTTTGACATGAATTCGGCTTAGGCATCGTCTAATTATTATTGAATTTGTATTAAATCTACGGTTGATGAATGCAAACCAATATTACAACAATCTTAGAAACCATTTTGAAATAAAATCTCACAAATACCAATTCCTCATTTTCAGAAACGTATTTAGATATATTTGGTAAAGTGTTATATTATTATAATGTAATGCACATATATATATTGTTATACTGTAATGCATTTTTAAATCAAGTACATCAAGTAATTAACAAGGTATTCCCCATTTTTTTCGGGCCTCTTGGCAGAATAGAACCTCTGCCCTCCTGCCATGCAACTCGTAAATCGAGCATAGGCTTACCGCCACTAACTACCAAAAAGTTTTAATAATAACTAAGAGTTCCTGAGGTCCAGTGACTTTTAATGAAAATAACTTTGCCATTGATAAGATAAATGCCCAGTTATTATAGAAATATAGTACCTACTTTTTGCTATTTGGGTGTCCTGATTGTATTTTTTTAACTTTTAAGTATTTATTGTACACAAAAGAGATTACATAGCAATAAGAAAAACCTGTCCAAAAAACGAATATAACTACTATAATTGTAACTAATTCTCTTACTTTATAGTTTGTTTTATCAAACGCAAGTAGCACAAACTAGTAAGTGTTACCATGTCACTTTTTATTTACCATCCAGCTGGTTTCACTTTTTACCTTTTTCGGTACCGTTTAACCAGCCAACAAACAAACTGTCACACAAGTGTTTATTTATATGCTTATTCTAATTGTATACTATTCTAAATTTAGGTTTTCTGCACTATGTTTGTTCGTACCTACTTAGTTACTAATAGGACGATAACAAGAGTGTGGTCATGATGATACATGATACATATTATACTGGTTTTTAGGGTTCCGTATATCGAAGAGAATAAACGGAATTCAATGATCACTTGATTGTTCGCCCGTCCACCTGTGAAGAACCTTTTTCTCAGGAACACGTGGAGATTGGTCCGGGCTTCTTTGCAGAATAGACCATCTGCCTTCCTATGGCAGGCAGCTCGCAAAAGGCGAGCAAAGGCCCTCATTTTTAAATTTTTTGTATGAAAAAAAGTTACGGAAAAATAACCCACATTCATCTGATGGTAAATAACCGCCATCGCCTAGTAATAACTTTACTTACTTAGAGCTTAAATATTTTCAATCATGAAATAATTACTAAAATAATGTAAACAACAATATACAGCAAAACAGTACATTAAGAATAAAACTTACAAAATATTTGAAGACGTTTGATAAACTAGTACACTCCACATTACCTGTAACCAAAAAAAATATAACATAAATATAATGTTATAAATAGAAACTATAAAACAACTTTATGGTTTACATTTGAAATATTAGACATCATGGAAAAAAAGTTAAATATTCACCACGAGAAAAAATAAACAAAGTTGCTTATTTTTATTTTTGTAATGGACGTTGGCTGGGCGTAACCTACACATTTTAGTAAAAAGTATCTTCACGCCCATATCTCCGAAGAGGTTCCCAGATAAAAGTATTAGGTATCAGGGCACGCCAAACTAGCCAAAGATGCTAAGTGTCACAGTGCGATAAGTTGTGTGCCTATTGTCAACCGGGTACGTACTCAATCTTATGTAAATCGAAGTGATTTTCATATAAAATTAAAAAAAAAAACACAATTTCTTTTCGACCCGGGGATTGCAGCCATCAATAAGGACTTAGGACCATATAGAAATCAAGACCTACACTGGAACGCTAGATCATAGAGCAGATCTTAGATCTCTGTGGTCTAGCGGATCAGTTGTTGGACTTGAATGCATGAGGTCCCAGGTTCGAATCCCGGGTCGGGCAACAAAAAGAAAGTTGGGTTTTTCCAATTTTCTAATAAAATGTTGCTCGGGATAGTACCTGTGCCCGGTTGGCGATAGGCTTGCCACCTATCACATTGTGGGACTTACTATCTTCGGCTAATCGTGGGTGCCCTGGTTGTACCTCTGCCTACTTTTTCGGGGATATGGGCGTGACCGTACTTTTTTACTAGTAATAATTAACTCTTTGTTGTACAACTAAATCATTAAAGTGTTACATATACATTGACAAAAACTTTATATACAAAAAACGGTTTTATCGCTTACAAGCGATCTCTTCCAAACAACCAACTTAGTTACCACGGGCCACAATATTAATTAAGACACCATTCTACATTACTTTTTCTAATAAACTGTAAACTAAAAAAAATGTTCCCCATATTTTATCATTATCCCGATTTAGTAAAATTAAAATTTTATCAAACTAGCTTAGTTTTAGTAAGTCTTGCAAGCTATGAACTCTGTAAAGTGTAGTTTTGAATTCTGTTCTTAAAAATACATTCCTAGTGCTGTGATATCTTTTCAGAGTTATTCTAACGTTTTATAAAATCCTTATATTCTGTTCGCGATCGCTGCAGGGCGAAATAGAAATTTTCATTTCGTGTGTCGCCGCCATGGCGAGCTCGTCATAAGTTGGAGGATACGTGGAAAGCTTTAGCTATTTTAACATAGCAAGTTTTCTTTGATTTTACAAAACAAATGAACTAACATACATATTTCATCAATTAATAGTAGTCATCTATTTCGGTCATCAACTCTTGTGTAGGTATATACGTCGTCTTGTGTCTTGTTTAAGTTATACGTTGTTTATTATGTTTATTTTAATTGTTAACATTTAATTTTAGTCACTATTTTGTAGAATAGAACAAAATAACTCTTTATTGTGCACTAAATAAAATAAAACTTTAAAACTAAGTGATACTCAAAGACGGCGTTACCACCAAAACAGCGATCTCTTCCAGGCTCTTCCATATTTTTTGTAGATATACCTAATCAAAGAAATATTTCGCGGTGGTGCTCTTAAGATGCTCTGCATAAAATATTTATTAAAATAAAATTTCTGAGACAAATAAAAATCAATTATCGGTTTAACTTTAACCAAGTCAGATTGAACGTAGAAAGTGACGTTTAGATTTCATGTTTATGGGTTACGCTTAACATGATGTGCAAATGAAATAACCATCAAATATACGAAAGTTCGTTCTAAGGTAATAAGAAGAGTAGGAAGTAAACCTTAGGTTTCTCGAATAAAGTCAGAAATAAGTAGGATCAACAGTGAAAGAACTAAAAGATTGTAATAATGAACTTAGATTTTTACAAATTACTTAAATGTTTTTTAAAATATGTACTTAGAAGGCGATAATTCGTGCCATGTTAAATGATACTGATTATAGAGTAATTTACAACCGAAAGCAAATAGACTTCTAAAAAACTTCGATCTCGATAAGATGGAAAATGATGGGTCTTCCCTTCTCCTAATGACATTAATCCTCAACAATTGCCAATGCTGTATTTCACACATAGTTACATAACCAGCTTGGTCACACAACCCTAGCACTTTTTTACCATCAGGAAATCTGAATGCTTGTTTAGGTACTTTCCTATAACTTAAAAAACTTGTAATATTTACTTTACATTTTAGAAAGAAAAATATCAATTTTAGTATCAAATTTCATGCAAATGGCTCGTTCATTAGATCCTTGTAGATTTTTTAACATTTTTTTAGTAAGTTGTATATAAATTGCTAATTTTTACAAAAAATTTATAAAATTAGTATTTACTTAACCATTTATGTTATGTATACAAATTGCTGATTTGTATAGATAACACTAAAAGAAGGTTAAGAGCGAAACGGAATAACGTTTTGAGGACCGTACGACCAAATTATTTTAACAAATATAATGTCCACAAATTTTATGTCTAAAAAAAGCATCTTCACGCAAATATCCCTAAAGAGGTAGGCAAAGGCACAACCAGAGCACCTATGACTAAGACACTAAGCCGTAGATACTAAGTCTCACAGTATGATAGGTGGCAAGCCTATCGCTAATCGGTCACATATCCAATCCCGGGCAACGATATTTTTAAGTGATACTTGAAAATACACATATTCTAGTTTTTAGTTGTCCGACCCGGGGATTGAAACCATGACCTCAAGAAGTCAAGTCTGACGCCGGACCGTTAGACCAGAGGGCTGATATTTTAAATAAAATATAATTAACTAAATAAATTAATTAAACATTTAACCTACCTTGCGGTTTAATATAATTCTCCCTTAAAACAATCTACACATTCCATCAGGTAAGGTGAACATTATCATACCAACATACAAAATAAAATAAAAAATGATATTTCATTCTATCGGTATTATAGATTTTCTAATACTCGTAAATTCCAAAAGGCATTGTAAAAACTCCAAACTTTGCAAAAGAAAAGGCTTTGAAACTTAAAAAAAGTATCTTCAGATCCGTATCCCCTAAAAGGAAGGCAGAGGCCCAACCAGGGCATCCAACACTACTCGAAGGCACAAGGTCCCACAATGTGATAGGTGGCAAACCTGTCGTCGTCCGGGCTTTTTTTAAATAGAAAATTTGAAAAACCACATTTTCTTTTTGTAGCATTTAATACAAGTTCCAAAGTCATAAAACATAGAGTATTTTAACGTTTTTTAAATTTTGTTACATTTTATTGTAACAAGCCAAATGTGAATAATGGTTTGTCTTTTCCCGTGTTGCTCTGGCTCCTTCTAGTGCAGACCATCTGCCTTTCTGCCTGGCAACTTGCAACAGGTAAACTTAGATTAAATGTATACTAACAAGAATACTGGTGGTACTATCTAGCAACTTGTCTAAACTGTTGCTGCCGCAAGTATTACAGTATTATAATTATAACAGTGTCATGCTCAGGCTTGCGCAATAGGACTAATAATTAACCTCCTGACAACGTTTCTACACATCCCTGATTTATTATTATTACTATTATTTATATTCTAACAATTATTATTTTTTATTATATTATTATTTATTACATAAAAAAGTCAACATATAAGGCGTGTAAAAAATACTTTTTAGATTCAACTAACGGAACCCTAAAACTGCGCGACAACTCTCGATCTCGGTAACAAAACAATCTTGCATAAAATTACTACTACTTTTTAAAATATGTGATTCTTCATAAATCAGTTTTTATTATAGCATTTCACCAAAACTTTGTTTTATGTTAAAAAGCTTTATTATATTAAAACTAGCTGTTAGGTACCCGCGCTTTCACCCGCGTTATTATTTATTTTAGTACTTATTTTTAAGTTCGTAAAATTAGTAACTACGTAGTAAAAACATATTTTGAATTATGGAACATGGAGGTAATATGGGTCAAACTTACAACAAAAATTTGTTTAAATAACATTCCGATCGTCGTCCTATCCGGAAAACATTAGAAGATTCTAAGGATTATGTAAAATTAAACAATTAATATTTAATAGAAAGAAATGCAATTGAAAAGAGAGGTCTAGATTGAAACGGATTTATTTGATAACAGCTGTACCGGCGAACTTCGTTCCACCCGTTCAGTTCGTATGGGATAAGAACCTTATTCTGATAATAACTAACTCAACAAAGCAAGAATTATCCAAATGCGCTTAATTTCATTTAGCAACTCATTTTTATATTATAGATATAATATTATATTCCTTTGTTAAAATATGTTCAATTTAGGGTAAGAGTGAAGTGTGAAAATATTATGGTTTAATTTTTTTATCTCTTAATATGAAATATCTTCATGCTTGAATATAATTCTAGGCAAAATTGTTTTAACACGAAAATTTTAAAGAAAACTTTTTTGAGTTGCCCAACCCCGAGATCGAACCTGGGACCTCAAAAATTTGAGTCCAACATTGGACTACTAGATTACAGAGGCGAGTGTGTAATATTATTTATTTTACAGTTTTGGTTACTCCCATTTATGCTCTATATAGCCAACAGCAACACAAGACCACTGAGACGACTAATTTTTTTTTAAGGAGGCTAAAATTTTCGGCCAAAGATAATAGTTAAATAAATAAATAAAAAACCTTGGAAATACTACACAAATTGATCTTGTTTGATTCCTAAAAATAAGCATATAACACGCTAATACGAATGGTAGTTAACCTTAAATACCAGTCTATGTTTAATAAGCACACCCCTATCCGGAAATAAAGACTCAATTTATCATACAAATACCTGCATCTGTAATCGAACCCGAGCTTCGAAGTTGGTCGGAGCTGAGTTAGGCCTGTGTACCCCTTGGCAAACGAGTTAATAATAAAAGTAGAGAAAGACTTGAAGTTTTTAACTTTGAAGTTTAGTTAGCTTTTATTCGTTTATACAAACTTTTTTTGTAGTAAGCACTTGTACTTATCCACTATACACTTTATTTAATACTTTTCTTTACTCTTTAGCCAACCGGTTTAACTTTTAACAGCATCATCAGGGCTTTGAAACTAAAGATAAAAAGACTGTTTTAGTTTAACGTTCAACTCAACACTCCAAAAAAGTGTGTATACAATGGAATTCCACAAAGTGCCGACGATATCAAGTATAGCTTTTATTAGTTTAGTTTGATGATGAATTTCACCCTATATGGTTTCAACAATATCCAATAATCGTGAACATTAACGTAAATTCCCATAAAACATGGTGTATATCTACGGAACCACAGAACAATACCATTCGCACGGGGTTAGAAGGTTCGTGGGAATATTCAACAATAGCTAGTTGTGATTCTCATTTAGAGTTACTACTGTTTTTCTCTATTGCTTAACTAATAAAGTTCTTAAATTACTAATTGATTCAAATGTTAGTCTGAAGAACTGTAACAATGGTTATTAGATGTCATTTTTATAGCAGTCATCATCATCTCAGCATTAGATGTTATTGTTCCTCAAACAAATCAGACATGGGAACGATTTCCTTTCCTACTCATACTTCTATTCTCGGCAAAACAGCATTTAAATGAAAACTAATTTATCTGCATACACCTGCTCTGAGCCAAAACTTTCAAATATGCTACAGTTTTTACTTGCAACTCAAACTCAAATTATATTTATTTTGTAGGCAAGGCATCTTACACTTAAAACAATTCAATGTTACTTACATAAATAATGTTGGCCATACACAAACGTTAACTTCACAGAATTAACTTATATATTAATAATTACCATTTTAAATTTCATTATTACACCTATATATGCGTTTATATCGATTTTCTTTCTATTATTATTTCCTTTGATAAACTTTCAAGTTTTCTAAAACCGCTAAACTTCTTCACAGTGTTGTACTGTAATTGCTATTAACTGAGAAACTATGATATACCTACAAGTCGCAAACAAATTGAAATATGTTTTACTAAATTAATATTTATTTTATCTACCACAAACTGCAAAGCATTCAAAGCAAGAAACAGTTTACACTTTACAGTACAAATATTTAATAATGCAAAACAAGCGCCTTTTCTGATTCTATTCAAGTTTATTGTGATAAAATAGTAAATAAAGCGCTAAATGAAAGAAAGATGTCTAATAATACATACAAAGTTTTACGCTTGTCGTGGCGTTAAAGCGCTGGCGATGGAATGTTGCATTATAGCTCTCCGTCTTACGAATTTTTATCTTACGAGGTCATGTGTACTTACGCGAATTTAGAAGTTTTTACCCATTCCAACAAAAGGGCGCAACGTCGCTAAAGAAGAAAAAGTTTGCCTGGATAATATTTTAAAGTTAAACTCGAAGATAGAATCAAAGGAGATGACTCACGAGTCTCTAGAGTCTAGAGAGAAGAAGAAAGAAGGAGATGACTCAAAAATTGCTAGATCAATTTTAATGATCATAAATATGATAGCACGTGCTAAGTAAAGTTGCCTTAAAGCTTAATAGCTTTTTTGTAACATTCAGCTTAATGTTTTGACTTTAAATAAACAAGGAAATTAAATTTAAAAGAAAAGTAAGACATATTCAATTATCCGGTTAAATCTCAATTGATATACACATTGATGTTTTGAGTTTAGATAAACAAGGAAATTGAATTTAAATGAAAAGTGGAACATATTCAATTATCCGGTTAAATCTCAATTGAATATCAAACAAAATCAAGTTTTTTCACACCAGCTATAAGGTTTTATTAAATTTCTTCCGTGTCTCGGCGTATTATTAAATAAATTAGATTCATCAATCACCCTTTCGTTATTTGCGTGTGTACTGCGATCGGCTGGATCGGAAAAAACACAATGACGAAAATTCTTTAATTTCTCTTCAAACAAATGGTTGTAAGCCTTATATCAATTACATAAGCTTCAAATTCCAATAACACAACTGTCTTTATCATCGTGACTAGATATTTGACACTTCTAACATGTGAAATCTATCCATTTCCAATAATCATCTCAACTGGATTTTTAAAATTTTATCAATTTTGTAAGAAATTCCATTTTCGTATTAGAAAGTTACAGATCATACCATATTTGCATGTTTTCGGGTCACACACAACAATGTGTAATTATTTTAAATATTTATGTATTTAAATAATTAAATTTGCTTGGTAATTGTCCTCTTTTTTCGTTTTCTATAATTAAACCTTCGCTAATCTTACCATTTCCAATTTTTATATTTTTTTAATTTATGCTTAATCATATACACTTTTACTATTTTCATGTTTTGTAATATTGATTGATCTTTTTAATAAAAGTGCTAGTAGGAGAAAGGCTGTACAAATCTTACAATCAAAGCTTTCCCAGCATGATATAAATATTTGATGATTCACTAGGTATTTTTTGTCTCCCAACATATTAATACATTTCCATCTTTAGATCTCTTAAGTCGGCGCACAACCCTTTCACCAGACGGGCCTGACAATACTTACAGTTTTTCACAAGTTTAACAGAATAAAAAAAAACATATAATGCGTAAAATTGAATAATTAGTAAAACCGCAAATACAATGCCCCAAGATTCCATGTAACTTAAAATATACTTTCAGGTGTTTAATTACATTTTTTATCCCCGTGTGTGTGTGCATTTGTGTGTGTGTGCGTGTGTCTGTCTGTCTTAACATCATAACTTTTAAATGGAAGGACCGATTTCGATGCGCATTTTTGTTTAAAAGTTGATGTGATCGAAATGGTTCTTAGATACATTGGATGTAGGTTTTGTTGGGTGTTACTGATTTTTTTATTTTAATTTTAAGCTTCTTCCTATGAATGGTAGTGGTATGTGGTATGTTAAAAGCTCGTAAAGGTTTGTTGCAGTGTAAAAATATGCCCCTGTACCTACTATAAAAAAATAATTTATACGGGATACTGTGAAGAGACCGTGCTCTTTTTATTTTATTTGTTGATATAAATAAATAAAAATATTAAATAAAATTAAAAATGTTAATAATACACGACTATTTTAAGTTTAAAATCTTATGTTAATATCTGTAACTTAAACTCTTCAAACTTCACGCAAACAAGTAGAAATGACAGCTCACAATAGTACAAACGGCAAATGGTACGAACTGCCATTTCTCCGAGTGAGAGTGAAAGTCCAGATCACAAACATCAGTCAAAGAAATACTTTTGAAGTTGGCATTGATACACATTGCAAAAGATACATCCTATTGTAGCGAGATTTGACATTTATGGCTTGAGGAAATATTATAAAAAGATTGTTACGGATGATTAAAAATATCGTGCTTTGACTCGAATATAAATAAATCTTGATATCGTTGAAAGAGAAGATTTATGTTTAGTACTGAGGTATTTGAAGCCAAACGAGTACCTAACGAATAAATGCCTTGATCTAAAAGTGCCACGCATAAGATTTTAAGAAAACCTAAGAAACGTTGGCTTGTTGACAGCGCTGTGAAAGAAATGCATGTCTAAGGTTTTAGCTGGAAGTAATGCTATGGAAAAACAAACCTAATCTTTTAAATATTGACGAAAAAACCTCATAAAAAGAGAAACCTGTAAACAAGATAATGATATAAACATAAGATATTCAAAAATGTCGACATTTTAAAAGTGTTAAAAACTGAAAAGTTCTAAATGCAATTAGCTTAATCTCTTCCGTGTCTTTCGAACATAATATATAGCAATTATGATAAGTTGCTAAAGATTAAGTTCGGTTATTTACTATATCGAAATCTCCAGCGCTTCACTACATAGTATAAAACAAAGTCGCTTCCTTTGTCCCTATGTCCATTTGTATGCTTAAATCTTTAAACTACACAACGGATTTTGAAGCAGTTTTTTTTAATAGATAAAGTGATGGAAGAGGAAGGTTTGCATTTATATTTTATACCCGTGCAAAGTAGGGGTGGGCCGCTAGTTTGGTATAAAACTTTAGTTATCTTAGTTACCAGTAAAGACGCTGTTCAAAGTTTTCATAAAAATAATTTACGGAGACACTAGCGAGTATAATAGTTGTAAACTCATTGTAAAAGTATCTGGTATAGACTTACGGCCAATATTAATAATCAATCCTAATCCAAAACTTGCTGTCCAAGATTGATATTTTGATCCATTTTTATGATATCGCTTGCCAATAACATATCTTTGGACAGGATGAATATGGCAATTAGGTATAGGAAAGGCCGGCGGATAAGCAGCTATCTAGATTGCTTGAAATCCATCTTTAGAGAAATATTATTAACATTGGCCGTTAATGCATAGTAACTTTATAAATAGCAAGTAGGTATAGTTTATTGCAACGGCTTGTGGTGAAAGAAGCCTCGATGTCGTGTTTTAGCAAGATAGATTAACAACATTATTTATAACTTAAACGAAATAAAACTTTAAAAAACCAACTCCGATTCCAAAATTATGTCGTCAAAAAGATGGACTATTTTTCTAAATTTTCCGGTGATTTTATCACCAGAACCAGACGTACCTAATGGCAATGTGATAACTTCTGAAGTACGCTCTTTTAAACAATAATTTTTAAATCAGTTCAATTTTAATAGAAGTCGAGCATACAATCTCCTTCTTTTTTGAAGTCGCTTAAAATTTCCCGATACAAAACCAACTTCAATATATTGATAAATATTGATGTAGAAAGGGCGGTTATCCAACAAGAGATCTTCTTAACAACAAGGAGTTA
This sequence comes from Calephelis nemesis, assembly GCA_002245505.1. NCBI lineage: Eukaryota > Metazoa > Arthropoda > Insecta > Lepidoptera > Riodinidae > Calephelis > Calephelis nemesis. The sequence goes on along the minus strand of NJDD01006061.1, from coordinate 233,703 downwards.
CGAGACAAAACTAAATTTATTGTAATAATGAAAACTAGCCAAATGTGAATCATCCGAGCATTTTTTGTTAGTCAAAAATGTGAGAAAACTCAAAAACTAAAAATCAAGCAGTATCAGGCAGTTTAAAAGTCCGTTTATAAAATTAAATTCTATATTGCGTAACGATCCGAAAAATTAATATATCACAACTTAAGTAATCAGAGACTCAATAACATTCATGAAATGATACAATATTTCGTATAGATTAATTACTGGAAGGTGTAATTATAATGTAGCATCGTGTTGATTAGTTTCTGATGTAATTATATTTGTTAATAGATCCGAAAATATACACATATCGATACACATATCGATAAAATTGCATCGTCACTAGTTACTTTCTGCAACTCTACTCATAACATTTTATTGATAAACATTAATAAGTATGTAAAGTATCTTCACGCCCATATCCCCGAAGAGGTAGGCAGAGGTACAAGCAAGGCACCCACGACTAGCCGAAGACACTAAGTCCCACAATGTGATAGGTGGCAAGCCTATCGCCAACCGGGCACATTTCCAATCCCGACCAACATTTTGTAATTAGAAAATTAGAAAAATCCAATTTTTCTTTTTGTTGGTCGACCCGGGATTCAAACCCGGGACCTTATGCAGTCAAGTCCCACACCCGGAACGCTAGACCACAGAGGCGATGATAACGTTAATGATTCTGTTAATTATTTAAATCATGTTTTATGGGTACCTAACTAAAATTGTTTTTTTTTAAATATGTTACCCTAACTCACTAATTTACTCAAAAAAGCTTAACTAACAACAGTAATAGGAAAAGAATAATAAAACTAATTTTGAGCTTTTGCATGGAAAACTGAAAATATGGATGTTGTTATCTCTTAAGGCAAATGAATCAGCTGGATAGGCACCTGATTTAATATTATTATAGACAACCTCTAATAAATAACAGTAACAACTGGGCGACCAACGGCCGATACTAATAACCTATCTAAGATGTAACTTGGGGCTACTTTTGATCAATTACTAGGCGGCCACTGTTACTTTTCAATAATTAATACTAATATCTTAGCAACAAACCTATGTCTGTATGTAGAAAAAATAATGTTGGATGATAGTAATAGATTCTATACTTCTTATCGTCGGAGCTTGGTGGAATTCCATTCTTGATGTAATTTATTTAAAAACACTTGTACTTTCCACAATACAAGCATCATCAGGGCTATATAATATATATCCCTGCTATATAATATATATCATCAGGGCTATATAACAATATATAATATATATTGTTATATAGCCATGATGATGCTTGTATAGCGAAACCGGTTGGCTAAATTATAAAAATAATAAAATATATTGTGGAAAGTACAAGTGTTTTTAAATAAATTACATTTGGATGATAGTAATATTATGTCGTAATATACATTTTAAAACTGATTTAAAGTTTTGGCACGTAATACTTAAAATAAATCTATTTTATAAAGAAATATTTGGACGTACAGGTTATCTTACCTATAAAAACATATCTTTACGCCAAGTCCTGCTACTCGATAGGCAGATAGTGTTGAGTGTCAAGCGGACAAAGTTTATTCCATTGCCTAGTACTAAAAAATGTCTAAAAATGATTTAAGAATTTAACGTAAATAACTTAACAGAATATATACAAGATTTAAAAACATCACTGCCAATTTATATTTTATTAGGTTTTATTACCTATGTATGAGTAATTACAACTAATAAATTCATTTTTGACTATAATATATTATTCAGTATATTACTTGAATTTATGAAGGATATTAATTTAAGGTTGGCAACGCACCATTACCACCTTTGGTGTCTCTAGGCGGCGTGAATTTCTTACTATCAGGAAATCCGCCTGCTTGTTTGCCTTCCAATAATAAAAAAAATGTAACGTAAATGAACAAATAAAATAAGCCATTGATTTAATACTTGCCAACACCTAATAATCAACAATAACAACAAGCTGACTCAAACTAATTTGAAGCTTCCGCCTTTTATCTCAGCAACATAGTTGGGGAATTGGATTAATTGCTAATATTAATGAATATTAGAACAGTATCATTAAAACTGACCTTTCATCTTAATCCCATTACGTTCACGTAACATCTACAATATGTGGAAGTGGAGACGTTGCGACATATGAACAATACGTCGTATTTTTTGCTGTGACTTTAACATGCCGTTACATCGAGCTTTGTTCGACGTTATTAGCTTTTTGCTTCTCGTGCGCGGGAGAGCTTTGAACTATACTTTTGCATAAGTTCGTTGCATATCGTTTTGTTTCAAACAAATCGATCTAACCACAGAGTTCATAAAGTATCGGTTTGGGTAATAAATAGCAAAATTAAGTAATAGGTGTACAGTTTTTTGTAATATGATTAAAAAACTAAAAATACCTGCTTAGATTCATAATGTATGAACTCTACTCGGTAAAATATTGTAAACAATTGTTTTTATTAATAACTCACCTTTGGTATTTATACTAGCTATCGCCTCTGTGGTATAGTGGTCCGGCGTCGGACTTGACTTCTTAAGGTCCCGGGTTCGACCCCCGGGTCGGACAACAAAAAATGAGGGAATGTTTATTTTCAATTTTCTAATAAAAATAAAGTTGCCCGGGCTTGAACATGTGCCCGGTTGGCAATAGGCTTGCGACCTTAGGTTTATGGGATTTCTGTTGGGTCCTTCTAGGGTATGGGCGTGAAGATACTACTTTTTTACTAGCTCTTTAACCGCGATCTCCTGTTATCGTCCATTTGGGATTGATTTTTTAAAGTAACCTTTGTTTATTCCGCTCTTTTATTTTAAGCATTTTAAGTTTCATCAAAAGAAGTCTGTCGGCCCTGAAAGCGTAACAGACATACAGACTTTTGTATTCATTAAATTAAGCATGAATTGTTTACTATAAGGGAACAACTTGTTTGCCTTCGTACATTTTTGTAGTGTTTATAGTTTTTGCTTTGCGAAATGCCCACGGCCTATACCCAAACTAAAAAAGAAAACACTTTTGACAGATTTAGTAGAATAAAAGCTTGGAATATTTCAAAATAATAAGTACACCAAACTTCCTCATCAAATGTCTAACTCTACTAATCTAAAGTAAAAAATAAAATCAAAATCCTTTTCTTTTTTATGATCTTGGAAGCAAACAAATTAACAGTTTTCTTGACGGTAAGAAATACATATCTTCCATAGAAAAAGAGTTAAGAGCTCGGATAACAAAAAGCTCTTATGTAAATGAGTTTTTGAAACCTGGCTAATCTAGCGTAGAAAACGATAATGGCGAGAAAATAACAGTTGTTCAATTCAGGCTAGTTGCTGCCCTGAATTCCACTGCCTAGATTTTGTTGAATAAATATATTATCTCAATGCCACAAACCAGTCACTATAACAAAAGTCTGGCAAGTTTTGAATCTAGAATAACAAACAATTAAAGATGTTATCGCTTTTGTCAGAGTTAATCGATTGATAAATTATATAGATGACCTTTGGTAGCCTTTACTTAGTCACGTCTAGAATGTCAAAATATAAACATGTCGTAATCTACACATATTATAGTGGAAGATCCAACCCTAGGTCGACAATATTCGTATATTTTTTCAATCAATCAAGCGAAAGTGGCATACCTGTAAGTACTCTTGAATTTCAATTGTTTTTTGTAATATTGGCGGTAATTCTGCTGTTTACAAACTAAACTCATTTTAGATGCATGCTATCTTTTTCAAATGAAACAAAAACAAAAGAGGTGGAATATTTTAGACATGTCAGATTAGTCCGAACATGTCAAATTGTGATATTTTTAAACAACATTTTTCGAGTCATAGATTAAACGTGTGTAGAAATGACGAGTACGGTCTAATTTGACAGCACTAAAAGTGTTTTATCTCTTTCTGTTACTTTCGTTGAAAGAAGACACCTATAACTTAAAATTTGTTTCGTGAGTGCGCAACAAAATTACCACCATTGGAAGGCAAACAAGCAGACGGATTGTCTGATGGTAAGAAACTCAAGCCTCTTAGAGACACCAAAGGTGGGTAGTGGTGCGTTGTCAACCTGAGGGCGGGATATTCGACCTTGGACAAAAGTAGGTTTACCGGCTACCATATCCCCCGAACCGGAACACGTCAACGATAAGCATTGATATTATGGCGGCAGGAATAGGTAAGGCAATTCATGCAGTAATTCGTGCAAGCTGTCCTAGGAAAGTAGTTGGGCTATATTACTATGTAGTATAAAACAAAGTCACTTCCCCTGTCCCTAAGTCCCTTTGTATGCTTAAATCTTTAAAACTACGGAACGAATTTTGATGCGGTTTTTTTTAATAGTTAAAGTGATTGATGAGGAAGGTTTACATGTATTTATGGTTATGGTTTACATGTAGCCGCTAGTTTTGTATAATCCTGGTTCAATATAGGAAGAAAATTATTTAAACTGATCGTAATATTTAATAACGTACGTACGTAATTTAATTCCACGGCTGGAGGTTACAGAACGTGTCTAATAACTTCTGAAGAAGATCGGGGTCAAAGTGCTCATCTGTCAGTCAAATGTCAAAGAAGTCAAGTTGGAAGCGAAATCCAAACACTTTACAGATATTTACGGATGAAACGAAATAATTAGTGTTACACAAGCATAACTTACGTCTAGGCATATGATACAACTAGCTGTGACCCGCGGTTTCACTCGCGACTGACAACCCGACTAAAGGTTGTAGGAGTAATAATGTTGAAAGGTAATTTTAAATTATTATTTTTATGATTTTGGAAGACAAACAAGCAGACGGATTTCCTGATGGTAAGAAATTCACGCTGCCAAGAAACACCAAAGGTGGAAATGATGCGTTGCCAACCAAAGTAAGTTTACCGGCTACTTTATCTCCGAACCGGAACATGTCATCGGCAAGCATTGGCGCGGCAGGAATAGGTAAGGTGGTGGTACCAATCCAGGTGAGTCGCTGCTAAACTCTACCACCTGGGAGGATGACACGATGTTAGTGATGGTTAGCGTATGCTCGCCTTTTACTACTATTAATAGTCTCACTTTGATAACTTCCCAAGAAATGGAGTAGTATTATTATGTTATTATATATTTTAATCTCGAAAAAATTGCAAAAATCGACTCCAATTTATTAATTTAAATTTCACGATTCTCTTTAAGAAAGGTAGACTCATGACTCCAAGATAGTTGTATAAAACTTTTTCAAGGTCCATTTTGAGTTTCTTGAGTTATTCTACCATTCCTACTAGTAATATAAATGTGAAAGTTTGTATGTATGTTTGTTACTCTCTCACGCTCGAATGGCTGAACGGGTTTGCCTGAAATTTGGAACACAGATAGATTGTGACCATGATTAACATATAGGCTACTTTTAATCGCAATCGCATAACGGGTTCCTGTGAAAACGCGGGTGAAGCCGCAGGCAACAGCTAGTACCTAATAATGCATACATTTTTATGTATTTGGCGACATTGTCAATGAGCGATCGTCGACTAATAACACACTTATGTTGAAAAAAAAAATGGAACCACCCCGGAATCTTGAACCTATTGAAAAATGAACAATTGAACTCTCGTACAAATCTACTCTTAAAACAAATATAATATAGAAAAACATGCTTTCGAAATACGAACCTCCTCCTTTTTGAAGTCGGTTCAAATCAGATAGATTGCTTCATGTAATATATCTTACCTATTGAGTTGAGGTGATGGGTTAACATATTGTATCCCAATTTTAATTAATCGGTATCCCGTATAAATAATAATAAATATAATATTACGTTACAATTTAAATTTGAAATCATATGTCGTATCCCAGTTATCATTTTCCACACATTTATCTATTATACCACCCCGTAAACTATATACGTTGGCCTCTCACCTTGGCCCAATATATTATACCTACGATAAGGATGTTTATTTCAACCAAATTCACATAATTAGAAGTTAACTAACTTTTGCTTTTGTTATATATAATCCCACTTCTGATATATGCTTCGTTTATTCCTCAAAGAAGATTTTAATAAATTTAAAAATGAAACCCTTGACTGAAATAGCAGCGAGCATAGACTACTTTTTTACATGTATCAACGATGCTCCAAATAACCATGATAGATGTACGAATAAACAAGCACCAGCCAATATTATAACACAAGGTGATAAAAAGTTCTTAGTTATGCAAATCACATAAGCCTTTGACACCTCATATTAGAAAAGCTGAACGAAAGAAGAAATGAATGATGAGAGTCTTTAACATGAGATTCATCTGACGTACATCATCTTCCGGTGCCGTAGCATTATATCTAGACTATTAATAAGTGATGTAACGTAATACCGGGTTGTGGTTAAGAAAGTCTCTTTTCCGTATGTTTTATGTTGTGTTAAACTTATTATCTTTGCAATAATGACCATATCAGCTATTTTGTTTGTTTTGTTATTGTTGCAAATTTTAAAAAAAGAATAAATTTTATCCTTTCTTTTTTTTTCTTTCTTCTTTAAACAAAATAAGGAATATTAGAAAAAAGATGGGTACAAGTTTGACTCTATGTCACATACATACATATCTTCATGTCAAATCCTTTACGGGGTAGGCAGAGAGTATCGAATGCCAGACCTCACGATCCTGACAAACCTGTCTTGCTTCCTTCACATTTATTATTGACTCTTTGTTGTCATACGAATGTGTAACAAATAAAAAAATGAGATTATAAGAAAAACAAGGAGTATAATTTAATTTTTAATTAAAATATTAAGAGGTGAATTTTTTTTTGTTGTTTCATGGTTTGACCGCCTCGTTGGTAGAGTGGCTAGCGTACACGCCTAACGCCGATCATCCGCGAGACCCGGATTCGATTCCCGACGGCAGACATTTGTGCAACGAACATTTAGATGTCTGCATTTCTAGGTCTGGGTGTTTATTAAATTTATTCTAGTATCTATATAAGTATTTCTATGTATTAGTATCGTTGACTAACACCCATAACACAAGCTATAATTTGGTTACTTTGGGGTTAGATTCAATTTAATTTAGATTCAATTTCGAAAATTTATCACAAAAGTCCTAAAACTTTAAGTCATATTTTTGCTAATACCAGTTGCTGCTTTTGCGCTGTCTTAATATATATAACTTAATGAGGAGGTCCGGACGCCGGAAACTGGACGGTTTTTTTTTGCAAAAACCAAGTCGCTAAACGCCCGCATCAACCAGCCCAGATCCTGTACCTCATTATATATCTCCTCGTATCACCCATTATTAAACGCAGTAAGACACACTCGATCAACGTTTTGCTTCGAAACTGAAACTTTCTTAGGAGATCGCTTGTAATAAATCATTCATTTCATGAGGGTAATATTCTTTAAAACGCACTTCCCCGTGTTGGTCCGAGCTCCTTTGCAGAATAGACTATCTGCCTTCCTACCAGACAGCTCGTAAAAGGCGAGCATAGGCTTACCGTCACTAACACGGTGACATCTGACTAGGTGGTAAAGTTTCGTAGCGATTCACCCAGATTGGTACCACCGCCTTACCTATTCCTGTCGCCACAACGACATGACAAGTTCTGGTTTGGAGGGTAAGGTAGACCTACTTTTGCTCGAGGCCTAACATCCCGGCCTTAGGTTGGCAACGCACGATCACTGCCTTTGGTGTCTCTAGGCGGCGTGAATTTCTTACCATCAGGAAATCCGTCTGCTTGTTTGCCTTACAATGTCACAAAAAAAAAGATTTAATCTCAAAACGAAATAGGGGCTTACCTTAGATAGTAAAGAATTTTCACATTGCAAGTAAGTAGTTGTCGTGGGAGGCAGTTACGTTTCTTACGACAATAATTAGGGAAAACGAGTATTATCGCCTCTGTGGTCTAGCGGTTCAGTTGTTGGACTTGACTGCATGGGGTCCTGGGTTCGAGTACCGGGTCGAGCTACAAAAGAAAATTGTTTCTAATAAAAAGAAATGTGGCTTGGGATAGGATATGTGCCCGGTTGGCGATGGGCTTGCCACCTATCACATTGTGGGACTTACTATCTTCGGCTAGTCGTGGGTGCCCTGGTTGTGCCTCTGCCTACTTTTTCGGGGATATGGGCGTGAAGATACTGTTTTTAAACGGAAACATTTGTGCTCAGTGTTGTAGTACCAAAAACTAAACAATGATAAAACTAATATAGTTATATCCTTTATTACCAACAATTCGGGGTAATTGGTGGATTTTCACAAGAATTCAATTTCCCTGGTGGATCTAGCAACAGGAAGTGATCCATGTTAACGTGCAACTTGATGAAGTTTATAAAACTTAGATTGGAAGTGGTTAGACATGAATTTTGAATTTCGAATAGTTTGTATAAGTTTTACTCATTTTCTACTTCGTAAATTGATTTCGAAGAAGATGTTCAATTTACTGATTTTAAAATTTATTTTGTTAACGTTACGTGGAACGTGGCAGTTTTCTTTTTTGACTTTGGTAGAAAGAATAATGTTTATATTCTTCCGGCCGTTATCATTTACAACAACTAGGTCAATTATAAAAAAATATAAAATTTCATGAAATTATAATATGACAATTTATTTTTTTAGGAATTCTCGTCTGATTAGATGAACCACATATATTTTCGTTTCAAATATTGGACCGAGAAAAAAAATGACTGTGCCTCTAATGTTATGAAAACAAAATGTCCAGTTTAAAATATAAATTATCAGATATCAAAATCCATTAACGTCTTTTTTTTCTAATTTTACATAATTTACTTAAGAAACAGGTTTTATTTTTTTATTTAGAATTATTAATAGACTAGACGACCTGGCGAACTTCAATCACTTTTTAAATTACACTCTCTGTCTAATCTAGAAACTTGGCGTGATCATATGTATGCATAATGTAAGGCGCCATATACATTCAAATATTTACACAACGGATTTAAAGATATTTAGTCACTTTATACCGAGTGTTGTACATCTTTTTAAACTTCAAAAGTTATAACATGAAAAAAAAATACGACACAATTTTAAAAGCAGCATTCAAATTAATAAACGTATAAATTAAATCGGACTACGCGTCCATGAATTATAGCCCAATTTACGGTTTGAATTTTACCTCCATCACACGGGGACCTCTATAGTAACCGGAATAAAAATTATCCTATAAAATATAGGTGATACAAGTAGAAAAACCTTACTTGAAACATACAGTATTTGTACCTATCAGCATCTTTTGTTATGATTTGTTCAGTAGATTTGGCGTAGATAAAATAGGTAGTTACCCTTTTTTAGTCGCCTGCACTTATATTTCTTAAATATCTCTAATTTACAAAATTTATTCTTCCACAGTTTCGTTACAAGTAAAGATTAAAAATACAGCTTTAAATCCTTTATCAATTTATTGAAAACTGAATGATTTAAAGCCGATTTACAGAAAAGGTAATTGCATAAATAAAAAATAAAGTTAAGGAATAAAAAGATGCTGGCAAGTGACAACCCGTAACGGGTAAAACATATTATGGGAAATCGCAGAATATGCCTAAGCTGCTGAATGAAACAATTTCATTTGTGTGGGCAGACCGCAAGCGTAAGCTGAAGTCATTAAAATAATAAATTTAAAACCATAATACATGGATACGGTTCACTGAGTGTTTTATTGAATAAAAGTACATTGCGTAAGTGAATATCTCTATTTGGAAAGTGTGTGATGAATTAGACAAGTCAATACTTATTCGTTACCAAAACGATCGATGTATAAAAACCGTCAATAAACAAAGCACACTACCACTTAACTCCGAAGCGCAACCATTGACCGAAAGTTCCGATAAATAACCTGGTGAAAGACGTTTCATATTTTGAAATAGACAGTTCAAAGTCTGATGCAAAAATAAGCAAAAGCTTTTTTATTTATTAATTTTAATTTATTTGTACACCATATACATAACATTATCCCTATCCCATATTTTACATGTTATACAGAAGACGAGCTTAGTTTGTTCAAGTTTCAAGATTCAGACCTTAGGACTAACATAAAAATAAGGAAGGTGCTAAAGAAAAAAAAAACATACAAACATACGTACATGTCTTCATGCCAAGTACCTTATGGAGTAAAAAGAGAGTGTCACAATAAAAATGTCACGATTCTGTCTGATCTTGACATTCATTGTCATTTTAATACAAAAAAGAGAATTGGTAAAGTAAAGTTGTCACAAGTTACAGGTGTCCCTGCCTAATGTTGCTGCCATGGCAATTTGGTACTGTCAAGTACCGGTCCAAAGGGTAAGGTAGCTGGTAGACTTACACATAAAGCCAAATACTTTTCCTCTGTTCTAGCTCATATATTTTTTTAAATGTATGACGAGTCTACTCCCAAAACTTCAGAATTCCGCAATGAAACAAATACACCGCAGGCCATGAAACTCGTATATTCACACGCGGACAATTAAAAAACATCCGATTATCAAAAACACGGCGCGACGTGTTAATCAATAGCCCTTTATAAAAACGGCCTCAGGTTACACGATAATTGCAGTTTAAATCTATTTTGTATTAGATATCGTTGCGCAACATTGTTAGATTTGATTGAGAGATTTATCGATTAGCTTATTTAAGTAACATGTGAAAGTAATTTTATGTATCTCCCCAATAATTACTATAACTACAAGTATGGTCGATTTCCTGCCATTTAAGATAATAACATTGATTGACAGAACATGATAATTTTTATGTTGTAGTTTCATTGATATTACACAGACTTCCAAATTGTAAATTAAAAAGCATTTGTCCTGTCTGGGCAAGAAGTCTGGATCTTTTTAATCATCCATGAGATTAGAATTAAAATAAAAATGTCATAGAGAGGTAGTTATAGTACTACTATTTAAATTATGCGCTCCGGCTTTACACTTTTTATCCTTTATAATTTTATTTTTAAGTTGGCTGACTTAATCTAAATTTAAGTGAAATGATTAATTATGTAATACCAACTCTATATATAGATATCTTTAAAATACATTCCGATTTCCGAAGCTTGACAAATATAGCCGAAGCGCATAATTTAAATAGTACTACTATACTTACTTTTATGAGGATGAAAATATATAAATTTGTCAATTTTATATGTGAACAAAAATATCTCATGTCTGTTTGAAGTTCGCCGAAAGCGTTGTATGGTATTTTATGTTTTGTAGCTGTTTGGTAGGAATGTGTCAGAGAGTGTTTTCCTGCGGTTAGATTAAACATAATTTGCTTAAGCATATTGTACTTTACATAACACTGACATCCCATATAAATTCATCTTCTATTCGATACAGGGATACCTTAATATTTGAAAATAAATTAAAAAAATATTTGAATGTATTAAGTATGTATATATAACTTCGACAAAATCAGCTCTACCGCTTTTTTCGGTTTAACCGTGAAAGCATAACATACAAACATACAGATAGACTTTCCCATTTATAATATTAAGTATCAATATACAGATTAGTATGAATGGATGACAAATGAAAATTTAAATGCAAATTTGCCACAAATATGTAAAAGTTAGCATCGTACCTCGTTAATGTGCCGACGTAACCGACCTCTTACAATGACCATTAAGTTTCTTACTATGAAGTTTCTCACGCTATTACGTTTTAATGAAAAGTTTATTGTAGAACTGGAAGGTAAATAATGCAACCGGATTTTCTGATGGTATAATAAAGTTATAAAGCGACATCTATTGAAGGAGGTTTCACTCTGCATTATTCAGGTGGCGCTGCTGTGCCTCTTGAAAAGTCATAAGTAAAAACCAGTGGCAAAACCCATGTCTAACTTGACAACGTGATAATTATTTCAGATACGCTCAGCGCTATAAAAGCCAACTAACATTTCACTTTTAATTTCGATTGACTTGAGTGAGTTTTGAAGTAAGTAAAGTTTTTATAATTTTATTTATAAATAAATAAAAAATAAGTAAAGTTACTACTTATTTAGCGCAATATGAGCTTTTTCTTCACATTCAAGTTGGCTTACATTTTGTTCATTGCATCTTCTGTACGTAGTACTTATTACACTTTCTATACCTATAACAAAGCTGGTCATAGTGTGTTGTGTGGCAGAGGAACTGATAAGTGGTTTTTGAGCTATTATTAAATAGCTATTTATAGCGCAGCTTAGTGTCGATTTTTATACAATCTTTCAACCCCCTTTATCGACATTTGGGGTCAACTATATGTACATAAAATTGTACCAGAGTCAGTCCAGCGGTTTAGCCGTTAAAACGTAACAGACTTTCACATTTGTAAGTGTGGGTAGTACGTTTTTGTCTACCATAACTACCATACCATACTAAAGAAATTGGAGTCAGTTCTTGTAGATTAAAAAAGTTTCTCTATGAGAGAGAGAGGCATAACCAGGGCAACCACGACTAGCCAAAAACTAAGTCCCACAACGTGATAGGTGGCAAGCCTACCGCATGGCACATATTTAGTCCAAGGCAACGTTATTTTATAAGAAAATTTTAAATAAACATTTTTTTTATTGCCCGACCTGTGGAATGAACCCAAGATCTCAAGTCCGACGCCGGACCGCTAAACCACAGAGACAACTTGCAGTTTTACTGTGCTTAAATTATTTAACCCGTGGTAAAAGTACATTGGAACACATGAACACTTCCAACACAATACAATAATCCGCTTCGGTTAATTTAAACTTGACAAATTAAACTCAACACAATACGCGACAAACGATATGGTTTTATTGGTTTTTGTTAAAGAAAATGAATGGAAGTTTGTGTGAAAGTGAACGAGGCTTGTGGGAAAATGTTTTATCAGAACAAAAGGCGGGTCATCTGTGATCAGATAAGGTATTGCTCGTCGCAAATATTTGTGGACTCAAACGATGTTGTTGCATAGTTTGAGCTTTAAAAATTGGACAAATTGGTAAATGTTTGCTTTATAGGCAGACGGGTTTAGGGACAAACCTAATCTTTATCTGCGAGGTCAAAATTCGATTCTCAGTAAGTGCAGATGTCATGTGTGTGCTAAATATCTATTTATTTTTATTTCTTAGTCTCGGTATTCATGCCATGTATTCAGTTATCTTTTATGGTATTTCTATGTATAGTTACCGTTGACTATATCCGTTAATCACAAACATATAATAACAAATTTTATATAAATATTAAAAGTGAGAGAGTGACTAATTTTTGTAAATTTTGGTGCATAATGTGTATTTGTTAATTTTTCCTAATTTGATGTAAGATATATTAGTTTAATTGTGTAAATATATATTTTATTTAGCAATAATTTGACTTGAGTGATTTTATTTGCATTATTTTTGTCTCTATAACGGATAAGTTTCTGATGACAATGGAAAACACTTCGTGTTTCTTATAAGGCCAGCCGTATACATTCGGAATAATTACATACATACATACATATCTTCACGCCAAGTCCCTTACGATGTAGGCAGAGAGTGTCGAGTGCCAGGCCTCACGATCCTGACAAACTTGTCTAGCTTCCTTTACATTCCTTAACCTTTTCATACAAAAACGCCGGTTTCGGAGACTCTTGACACCACCCTCGAATAATAACCAATCGATCTAAATGTGGAATGTCATCGGAACAATTTCGTACGAAAAATTTGAAAAGAAATTTCACTCATTCAAATCCACTTAAATTTCGCAAGGTTCCCTGATTCTTAGATTATTTAGCACTCGCTTGTGCTTCGATACGATTCCGCACGGAATTATTTCAAACAAGCCGTTCCCGCGAACTTCGTTCCGCCTATTCAGTTTGTGTGGGAAAAATTAAAATGTTGTTTTTCCCAGTTTCCTCACAATGGAACAGAATGAAAAGTATCCTATGTCCTTCTCCCGGTTCTAAGCTACCTCCCCACCAATTTTCAGCCTAATCGGTTCAGCCGTTCTTGAGTTATAAATAGTGTAACTAACATCACTTTCTTTTATATATATAGATCACAAATGTATGTGGCGAGCTTTGAGCAAAACTTAGTTTTGATGAAACAGGTAATTTCTGAATGTTTGTTGAGTTATGGTGTACCTCAACACTTTTTCAGTTGACATTTACAGGTGTCGGCAACAATTAACAGAATGACACTAATATCACTTCGCTATGACGAAAGAAAGAAAAAACATTACAAAAAAAATATTAAGTTAATCAGGAGACACAAGTTTAAGTGTCTGGCACTACAAAAAAGCAGTGTTTGTCCTTTGCTTAGGTCAGAATTCATAAAAAAATAAATTAAATTGTATTAATACATTTATATCGCGAAAACATCCAAGGTTAGGTGAGTTAACTATTGCTAAATTATTATAATTTTATTGTAATTGTGTGAATGATAATAATATTTAATTAATAGTTAACTGTTAGTTAAAAAAATAATAACTTGTTTATGTTAGAAACTGACTATTTTTTTTGTAAATTTATTTGAAAACGATTATGTTTAATTTTAAATGTCTGTAAATGTATATACCTATATCCAATTTCCTCACAGAAAATGGTTATTTCATAAGTAAGTCTTTGAATGCTGCCGTCCTATGTTGTGGTATTACTGAAAGACAGACTGTTAAGTGATTGTCTTCCCTTAACCCATACAGTATATTATATATGTCGGCTCAACCACATTAGTTCCTCTGAAAAACTAAAATAATTAAGTTAAATAATTTGATGATGTCCAGAAAATTAGTTTATAAACAATAAGTTGATTATTTTGAGTCGATTGCGATGTGAAATTAAGGTTATCATTGTTATTTCAATACTTAGCCTAACGACTTGTAAACACCTGCGCCTGCACGTGCGCCGATCCTTATAAATACGGCTGCACTGTAAGCAATAAGGCATTCACGATTCACACGCCTGTCTGGGACGTCGTTACGCTGTCCGTTAAATAAACGTAATCTAAAAACACTTGTGAAGTTTGTTTGAGAAGACCCAAAATGAGTCATCATCATGTAATCAACAATCGTGGCGTCAGCAGTGATGACGTCACACTTTTTAAAAACACCACGGACGTTCCTAATTCGTCATATATAAATAGGGATTGGTTTTATATTTAAGAACACCAAATATTTACCAGAGATTGTGTATTAAATAAGTTTTATTTGATTAGATTGCACCTTTACTTCAAATTGAGAAGAGATGGTTAAAATTGGTTTAGTAATTTATCTAGGATTTATGCATGACCAGACAAGCGACTTGATGATCAAGAAAAGTCTCTACTAGGTCTCCGAAACATTTTAGTATTAATTGAATTCCAAAAGCTCTTTTACTCTTTATTATTGTGTAATGTTATTTATACACTGTGCCCGACACCAGTGTCAGAAACTTTAATAAAGTATCTTCACGCCCATATCCCCGAAGAAGTAGGCAAAGGCACAACCAGGGCACCCACGACTAGCCGAAGATAGTAAGTGCCACAATGTGATAGGTGGCAAGCCTATCGCCAACCGGGCACATTTCCAATCCCGAGCAACATTGCAGTCAAGTCCAATACCTGGACCGCCACACCACTTTAATGCCATAAAATATGGCGTTTTTTTATCGACGAATTACTGTTAAAATCGTTTCTACTATCACGGTTGTAAATTGGCCCACATTTTTTTTAGTTACTAAGAACCAAGATCTCGTACTAATTAGACCACAACTTGTCGTGTTAAAGTCAAAAAGTTCTCGTTTGATAGCATAACATGTAAACAATAATAGCACATCAATATTTTTATTATTATAAAAAGAAAAAATCATTCAAGATTTAAAAAAACATTTTTTTGTGTAATTGAAAAGAAAAGAAAATATATTTATTTGCGGAATATGCGTGTTAAAGTTGTTACAAAATTATTTAAGCTTTAAGTAATTATTTAATTATGTACACAATGTTTTAATTGTCAAAGAAAAAATAGTTTTATATTTATTACAATTTGAATTATAAATTACTAACAATTTTAAAATTTAAATAAATTTAACCCTGTCTATCATAAACTACCAATTGTTAATAAATTTATTAATAATTGGCTTTTTGTAAGAAATTGACTGCATTAAACTGCTTATTTTTAAATTTAAAGTGATAGAATGTTTTTTTTTTACAATTAATTACTACACTTCTTTTCTCGCGGTGAGATAGATTAGAAGTTACATTTTTTTAAACCGTTAAAGTCTCCGACACTGGTGTCGGGACACATTGTTTATATGAGTACGTTATAATTGTGTAAAAACTTTAAGTCGAAATTGATAACCCCCTTTTTTAAATCGGTTAAATCTAAGTTTTTAATGAGCATCTAAATCGATTTAGCAATGATTTCCGTAAACTGAAACACTGTTGTCCTAGCTCCAACACCAAACATTCTTCAAGCATTTTAAAACAAAAGTTTTCTCAACAAACATCACCTACATTCGAACGTTTGTTTTCAAAAGCAATCCAACGTAGAGTATTTTTGTAGTTAGCCATTAGTTTCTTTTTTCTTTTGCAATAGTCGAAGCTTTGTTCTTAGAATATGAAGCCAATTTCTTTTACAATTTCCTTTAAACTTAAAGTGAGGATGTAGAAACGGTTGAGAAAATAATCACTTTGTTTTAAACTACTCCATGTTGTTAACCAATATTGAGAGGGCTTACACTTTATTATACTTTGTTTTTAACAAATAATCCAAATGCCACTAATATGTAAGTATATACATGTATGTAAATACATAGAAATACTTAAATAGATGCCAGAATGAATCGCCAGATACCAGAATAAATAGACGCCGCGGCTTTCCGATCCGGTGGCAGTTTTAAGATTTATATAGACGCGTCACAAGAATCTTTGTATATAGGTATACATAGATATGTACAATAAATAATATGTATTATTATTATTATATGTATTGTTATTATGCCTCGCGTTTGGTCAGTGTAGTGGGAGTGTTCGCTAGCCACTCGTCTAACGAGGCGGTCTAGCTTTGTAGGCATATGTGGAGCAGATTTTAGGCCAGGGTTACTTCTTACTCATGGAGTACAAATACACTATCATTGTCGCAGCAAGAATAGGTAACGCGGAGAATACCTACATAAGCGATGTCTTGCACAGCACTCTACCACCATATGATGAGATATGTGAGATATGAATTTTCGATAGATGTTCAAGCCAAAGGTACTTAATGAGTAAGTAAGTATCTTCACGCTCATATCTCCGAAAAGTTTGACAGAGGCACAAACAGGGCACCAACGACTAGCCAAAGACACTAAGTCCCACAACGTGACAGGTGTCAAGGCTATCGCCAACCGGGCACATATTCGATAACGAGCAACATTTACTTAATGTTAATATTGTTGTGTTGTCTTTGAAAGTGTATCCATTTCACAATACCAGAAGCTTATTAGATTACAAATACACGTCACGGTTTGTCACTTTAATATTAAATCCGACATCTTTCCTTCCATTGTACAAACAAACCAAGAACGCAACATTGTTGCACTCAAATATAATCCAGTACCACTACCACGAGCATTTCGAGTTTTCGAAAAGTTAAGTAGACATTTTTCGATGTTAACCATTACTAAAATTAAGAACCTATTACCAACCGGGTCAGTAATCTGTGCAGGAAACATATTTATCTGCGTTTCTGGGTCTTAATGCTTATTTAATATTACTAGAATCATTAGTTAACGCCCATAATACAAGTATATGATTTGTTTATTTAAATTTTAGTAATTTTTTCCGATATTTTTTACATTTTTATTCCTGTGGTTTATATTTATTCTAGTAGTTTATATTACTTACAGTTACCATTCATTTCGTTAAACGCTTTTTAGTAAAGTGTTTTTTTTGTAGTTTAATAAGTTTGAAAATAAAATCGGTTTGTGAAAGACGAAACTTTGCTTGTTATCTTACACTCTAAGCAGTTTTGGATTTATGGTGCTAAGAATGAGTAAGTAAAATCTGTCTACTTAACATTACGACCTTGTAAATATGCATGAATATGTTAATTATTATCCTTAAGATTATCCAGAAAAATATATTCAAGCATACGTTCTCGAGAGGATGGATTCAAGATTGAAGCTGCCATGGTTGTACATGGCAGCTTCAATTAGCCGAAGTTACTTTAGTCCCATATTGTGATAGTTGGTCAACCTGTCAACTAAGCACTTATCCAAACGAACCCGGGATCTCATGATGCAAAAACACTGGACATAATAGTCGGTACTTTCATTACGATTAAAATCTTATTCATAATATCGATAGCAAGCGTTCAATGTAGATAATTATTCGAAATTGCGAAACGTTCATAGTACGGGTATTGGTTTAAGGGAATAACGACCACAAGTATTAGGTTTCGTTACAATTTAGCGGATCTATTCTAAAGTGCAATTTATTAGACAACTTTTAACGCGTAACTGTTTTGATTATTTCAATTTAGAACGACAATTGAATTCCTTTACGGTATTATCTAATAAATTACTTGTTAGTAATATAATATCGGTGGTCATTTTCCTTATTGTCTATACTTGTTTTAAGCTCTTGCTATTTCTTTTGGATCAAATAAAGAAAAGAGACGCTTAGTGAGTTTTTAATCGACTTATTTTAAATTCTTGAATTAAACATCGAATAAATATAGCACAATTGCACAGAAGTAAATATTCTAACGGTGACTTCTAAATATATTTTTGAAAACTTGTCCATAAAAATATAAATTTGTTTAAAAAATTGTGATGTACTTGCTGTGAACACAAGGAATAAAAACAATCTCGCTGTGCATAAGTCTCGTCTTCACAGAATCAGTTGTTCTTTCTTGGGACAATGTATACGTTTTTACAATAATCTTCCCGAGCATATTAAATACTTACCGTTTAATTAATTTAAAAAATGTATTAAATTTAAGTTGTATGGTAAGGGTCATTATAAGATTTCAGAATACCTATTTAGAAGACAGAAATGCTTGGGTTTAATTCCTCCTTATATCAATATCTATAAATTAATTATAAATGTAATAAACTTTTGTAAGTGAGATTTATAATAAAAAAGACAAGCCCGCTGATTTTCTTTTGCCGGTTCTTCTCAGTGAGTGGCCGCGTTCCGATCCGATGGTAGTTTTTAGAATTATATAGACGCGTTACAAGAAGCTTTAACGTAATTATCTGATTGAATTTGAACTTTGAATTTGAATAAGTAATAGTACTACATACAGAAAACGCACTTATGCAAACTTGAATCTTAAGTTTTGTAGCGAAGTCTCAAATTATTTTCACTTAACTAACTCACTTAGTTGGAAACCTAGGACGTTAGCTAAGCTGCAAATGCATCGTCTTTACCAAAATTTGTTAAAATTAAACCACTAAGTACCACTAATAATAAAATGTTCCAGGTTCAATACAATCTAACCTGATTTTGTATGAATGTGATTTAATCCAGAAATCAAAATAACTAGATAGTTACTACCAACGATGGGGTTGTCGCATCCCGACCCTCTAATTTATAATTTATTTTCTCTCTTGCTACTGTAAATATCCGCAAATGATCTAGATAATAAATTATCACGTTAAGAGCAATTATCATAATTATGTATATCTATTTAGCGATAGTTAATTGAACCTCAAAATAGCAAATATGCGAACATTACATCTTTATTTAGTTCTTATCAATACATTGATTGACATTGATTTTAAATTAAAAGATAAAAACAAAGATTATTTTCAAGATAAAAATAACAGCGGACAGTCACTACATAGTATGAAACAAAATAGCTTTTCGCCGTGTGTACCTACGTTTGCTTCTTTCGTTAAAACTACGTAACGGATTTTGATGTGGTTTTTGTAATAGATGATTAAATAGTGATTCAAGACAAAAGTTTACATGTATAAAAACAGAAGTTTCTTTGCAAAGTTGGGACGTGCTGCTAGTATATCGTAAACGTATAAATATTCTATCATTTCAATGTTAATAATCCAAATTACCATTTTAAATAATAACAAACAAAAATAAGCAACATTATACCAAAATTTATTACTTTTACCTAATATGTACACGAAATCAATAATTATAAAAAAACTGCGTCCATATTTACTCCAAAATATTGTCCAATAAGTTTTTTCGCATTTTGGCCCGTTTGAATAATTTAAATTCATAATATTAGATAATTTATATCATCGTTAAAAAACAAAAATACTTGAAAATTATAATCGCACGGTCTGTTTGGTATCTGTGACAGAAAATCACTGACTGTATTTATGTGAATACGTAACACTAATTTAATCATAACTTTGGTGTGATTCAGTTTTGCCGCCAGACAAGATATTGCACTCGGAGTGTGACATTCTTTATTTATCGTGGTCAAGCAGAGTTAGGTGAGCCAGAAACGCGTCGTTTTTTTACGAATAGTAGAAATTCTAACTACGGTCGTTCGTTATTGATTGTTAACTCGAAACATTTTCTGCAATTATGAGCAACGTCTCGTTGGTTTTAGTTTAAGACAAATTACCAATAGCTATACTAACGGATTACGGATCGTTGATTATAGGAGGCTTATTGTCAATGTCAATTTACATTTAAATAAGTAAGTCGAATGGCTGAACCATTTTGACTGAAATTTGGAACACAGATAGATTGTGACCTGGACTAACATATACTGGTAATCCCGATCACACTACAAGTTCCTGTGAAAACACGGACTAAGCCACAGGCAACAGCTAGTGTGATAGATAAATGTTTATCACAGGAATGCATGCCGCTATCAGAAATCAAATTCGTGCTTCATGGTCGAATAAGCGTTAACCGTTTTTGCTAATCCCTCGACCGATGGGGCGGTAAAGTGATACTTTATTTCTAAAACGTCAATCAATTTATTTTTTAACGTCAATTCAAATGTGCGTACTAATTGGTAATGAGATGGTTATCTTACTTATCTATACTTTGCTATCTTATCTCACTAGTTGCGTGATAGGAAGTACCTAAGATCGTATCCTGCAAATATTGGTAAAATCTTGAACACATTTCCGTTTCTAGGCAAAGAGTGTGAAAACAGGTTGAATTGAGCGAGGATTTTATCAATTTCTTTAATTAATAGTTACTTGTTCATATCAAATTTCATATGTATAAAATTTCATATCGCCTGTGTAGTCTAGCGGTCCGACGTCAGACTTGATTTCTCGAGTCCCGGGTTCGATCCCAGAATAGCGCAACAAAAAAAAACAAATTTGTATTTTCAAATTTCTAATAAAAAATTAACATTGCCCGAGATTGGATACGCGTCCGATCGGCAATAGACCTCCTGTCACTTTGCAACCTTCGGCTAATCGTGGGTTTACCGGTTGTACCTCTGACTACTGCTTCTAAGATACTGGAGTCAAGATTTCAAATCTTTAGCTCCCTTACCAATCTACCTGTTGATCTGGTGTGTAATATTATTTTTTGTTAGCAAAAGTGAAGTTACACACCACATCAAGGGGCATGTAAGTATTATTAGTAAGGGGTTAAAAATCTGAGGCGGACATTCTACCAATTTTGAAGTTTTTTAAACCACTGGCTATTTTATCAATCTTTGATCCTCTACTACATTCCTTAGAAGGTTTGATTATTGGAAAAAAAAGTGGTCATGTCTTTCGCAGAAAATCATTATTATATACATAGGATACAGCTAGCATATGTCTTTCTCCCAGGTCTCATTTATATCTATGCTGAAAATTTAATGAAATCGATTGAGCTGTTTTAACGTTAAAACAGAAGAAATAAACACACATTCTTATTCAAAAAATTATACTGCAATTCGAAATTAGACACCTTAGTCTTTTAAACGACAATTTTTACTTGTAAATAGTATTACAAATTGCATAACTATTACTCTAAACTATTCTTATTCCAATTAGCAAAGGATAATTAGTTTTCTATAAATATTTATTACTTTTGTACTAAAATTAATTAAAAATTTAATTCCAATAAGATCTTATTGTCACGGTTAATGATTTATTTCAAAATAGAAAACATTATGACCTTGAAATTTAATGAAAATACACGAATACCAGCATACCAAGTAACGTTTATTAGAACACTAATAGTAAATAACCCATCCACATAATGTACATGTAACAAAGCTAACAATCTTCTTAATTACTTCTCGTTAATGTATGTGTTCGTCGTCGGTGACGTATCCATCTATTCGTTCAAAAGCCAAGATGTCATATTAACTTTAAATTTCGTAAGACGAATATTCTTAAGACGGAGCAGGGTGCTTTCGCGAATGTTCGTGTTGTCATGTTTGTGTACGATAGCGCAATAAATGAATATTGTATTCTACCACATAAATGATATTACTTTTTTCATACTGATAATTAAAGCAATTCGTGCAAAATTTTTCCCTAATCATTCCAAAATATCAAAAATGCACAACGTTAATATTTAAGTTTTCACTTCTGCCGGCACTCCTGGAGTGCAACCCGTCGTTTTTTTAGATTGAAGTTTATGAAACCATTGCCTTTTATATGGTTAAAATTTATAAAAGAAAGCAAGTTACCAATAACAAAAAAAAGTATCTTACAGTACGTATCGCCGAAGAGATAAGCAGCGGTATAACCCTGGCTATGACGAGCCGAAGACATTAGTTCCTAAGTCAGATTATGTAATAAGTTGTAAGCTATCCAAAATTTGGACCGCTAGACCACAGAGGCGATTTTATTAATCTGGCAATCTCAACCTGGGTATCAAATCTGGAACCTCATGAAATCAAGTCCACCAGACCATTAGACTACAAAGCCAGATGAATAGAATTTACAAAACCGCTTACACAACAATAATAGAATTTAATTTCGTCCATGAGCGTTTCTTGCGCCGTCTGCAAAGGAAATTACTACGCGACAAACAAAGATGAAATCACAAACAAACAAAAGCGCCAGCCGACCCATTGTTTGAAACAAATTGAAAAATAACCAACTATCTAGTTTGTAAAAGATATCGCGCTTTTTATTTTTATAGATTATGTGATACGTGATTAAATTACACTTCTTTTATTTTATAAATCATGGATTGCAATTTTGTTGTGTAACAGTTTATTTGCTAAAGAACTTTGGGTAGGGTTCTGCAGTAATTTGCCCGATCGTATAATTAACCCGTCTTTGTCCGGGTCTGCTGAGTGGAATAGTCTATCTACCTCTCTGCCATGGCGATTGTAAGAGGCGAGCACCGGTTAAAATATAGGTCGAAAGTTTGTTTGTTACTTTTTTACGCTAAAATTGCTGAACCGATTTTCATGAAATTTGGCACACATAAAGGATCACTTGAATTAACACATAGCACAGTTTCTATTCCAAAAAATGTTCCTGTGGGACAATTAACCTCGCGGGCAACGCCGCGGGCAATAACTAGTTAAATATACATTAGTAGTTGAATACAGATAAAATGTATATAGGACCTCTCCTGAAAAATAATTTCAAGAAAACAACCATCTCAACAGCAAAAATAATAAGAAAACATACCGACGAATTCATATTTCCCGCCCCCTCTCGGTTGGGTCAGTTAAACAGTAGGTAAACAAACACAAATGTTTAAGAAACAAGTAAGGCTTTGTGATTTTGTTACCGCTCAATTCAGAGGGCAGTAAAATGACACCCACGTAATATATGAGCTTTATAATCATGTTACAGAGCTTAAAGGCATAAATCACAATACCTCACAAGAAAAGTACAAGCTTCGTCATAGGCCATTTATTTTATTATACAAATATGACGTTTCCCTGTACTTGAAATTAAATAACAATGACAACATGCAAGATTTATAATAGGCTAAGATCCAGAGAAAAGATAATCTTCACTGATCTGTTTTCAGGATGTACATGATTTAATCATAAACTATCTGTTTTCTAAATTCCGCAGCTCAAATACTAATAGGAAATACTTTTAAACATTTTCGTAATTATTGATTTTTGTGTTTGTCTCTTACAAACAAACAAGAAATTAAAAAAACCGGGTGCCTAAAACTTACATTCCAAGCTGTATTTATTTGAGTAAAGAAGAAACACTGAGTTTTTTCCAAAATAAATAAAAGTTCGAGTAATAAAAATTGGATTGATCGCCTCTGTGGTCTAGCGGTTCAGTTGTTGGACTTGACTGCATGAGGTCTCGGTTTCGAATCCCGTGTCCGGCAACAAAAAGAAAATTGGGTTTTTCCAATTTTCTAATGAAAAAATGTTGCTCGGGATTGGAAATGTGCCCGGTTGGCGATAGGCTTGCCACCTATCACATTGTGGGACTTAATATCTTCGGCTAGTCGTGGGTGCCCTAGTTGTACCTCTGCCTACCTCTTCGGGGATATGGGCGTGAAGATACTTAATAAAAATTTCCTTTAATTTAATTTAAAATTTATTTGTCATACAGTTTGTATATGATTCATAATCTTTGTTTACTAGCAATCGACAGTTACATTTAGACATTAGATTTAGATACATTTAGATTTAACAGACTTTAAATAGAACAATGGAGAGTAAAGTTATATTTATACGTTGAATTAAATTTATATTTGCAATTTGTATTTAATAAGCGAATATATATTAAAACGATAAATCAACCAATTTAATCTTCATAAAACATGATTGTGAATATAATTAGTCTGATAAACAACGACCATTCTTCTTGAAATAGAAAAAATAAAAAGTCATAATCTGTTCAATTTTTAATACCACATTGTGTACATATAATTGCTTATTTTTAAATTTTATATTCCTAATGAGGAAAAGGCAAACAGATCATATGATTTCAGATCAGATTTGTCATATGACAAACAGACCAGTAAAGATTATTTTTAGATCGATTCTTAAACTATAAAGGGTCTGTAAGTGACCCGTGTAGTATTCTTTACTTTCTAGGCGGTAGCATTTAGACCTAACTTCGTGATCCCACGTAATTGCACGTAGGTACTTATTCAGGTGCCTTTATAATAGACAATGGAGATGTGCTGTTTGAGAAGAACATTTTGTAATATTCCGACAATGTTGACAATGCTTTGTTTCGCCGTAAGATAAAATATTTATTATGCTCGTGCTGCAAGATGCAACTGGTGTATTTACAATGGGCTAGTTGTATTGTATTACTGATAGATATTATGTATGTTGTATTACTAATAGCTAATAGTAATATGATCGTTCACTTACTTACGAAACCAATTACATATTTATTAAATAAGTGTGCTAGAAGTTCTTGTAAAAAAACATACCATTATATTCTACCACAATGTTTTAAAATGTCTGCACACACTTACCGCCTTAATTATAAACACGGCGTAAATTACGCTAATTTATACGCTTGGTATTACAGTCTTTTTTGCACTGTGATATAGACTATAATATCAACTTAATTTTACACCTACGTTAGTCCACTTTTATTAATAATACGGTTAGTTTATATACGTGTTTTAATATTTAAACAAATTCGTTAACTATAATAATACTAGCTGCCCCAGCGAACTTCTCGTCCCGCCAACATCCGGATAAAAACTATCCTATCTTTTAAGATTGACCAAACTACAGACATATGAGAAATTTTATTGAAATCGGTTCAGTAGTTTTTGAGTTTATTGGCAACATACATCGTGACACAAGATTTTTATATATATATAATAATACGTAAATTTATTAAAAATGATTTTTAAATATAACTAGGTTTAACCCTATTTACCATACACTACCACAATTTCCAATCTTATCCAGAAAGAAAAAAAAGCATTACAAAACAAACTCTTTGGTAACCAGCATAAACCCTATCTACCTTGATCTGAACCCAGCTAGATAGGAAAAATTCTTCTATAATTATTACATTAAAGCTAGTAGTACACAGCGGAATTAAATATCAAGTTTCCTGATTAAATTTATGGATATGGATATAGACTGCAGCTTGATGCACTCTCGAGTTCGACATAATCAGGTCATATGGACTATTACAAAGAGTATTGAACGCTTGCGCAACTCGTTAATAATAAATCAATTAAAGATTATATTTGGTGCTATTTTTGATGCCTGGTCATTGATTTAAATAAGGCAAGCAATCTTTGAAAAGGGAGTTTTTTAAATGCTTGAAACTGCAAAAACTACAAGAAATCGACTTCGATTTAAATAATTAGTATTGAAAAAAGACAAGCCCGCTGAGTTTCTTTCGCCGGATTTTCTCAGATTAATATGTAGATTGTCTCATTTCATAAAAATTAAGACTTCCTGGGATTTTATAATCAGATCCAGACTACGCTCTTTCGAATAAAAGAAATGAAATCGGTTTAGAAATCGATTAAATGAAGTATCTACATAAAAACATAGGAGTGGAACTTAAAAGCTCTTCGATTTTCCAAAGACAAACTACACAAAATGAGCAAATCCCAATGTGATCAAATTATGTAAATTAAGAATGCTTGTGGTGTGAGTATTAGTCAAATTTAAGAAACAGGCCCAGAAATACGGACCAATATGTTCTTTCGTCTTTAGGCATCATCATCATCAGGCATAAGATATAAACATAATAATTGTAATTGTATTGCTAGTGCCGTGCTGCAACTCTTCTAGGTAAGGATCCACAGACTTACCTATTTCTACCACCAAAATGACTCTGTTCTGCTCGGGTCTGAGAGTAGGGTAGCTGGCAGACTTGCACGACGTTCCTATCACCTCAGCCACAAGACAGCAACGCACCTTCAACATCTATGGTGTCTATCGGCCACGGTTATCTCTTACCACCAGGAGAGCTGGATGCTTGTGCGCTGACATCTAGCATAAAGAAATTTGAACCCAAGCCTCACTGTTGGTAGACGGACGACAGTTCCTAGCCAAAAAGGGGATAAAAAATATACTTGTTGATAAAATCATCACAGTTTCTCACAGTTGACTGCCTCGTTGGTCGGGTGGCTAGAGTACACGCCTATTGGCTAATCGCGATGCTTGGTTTTGATTCCCCACGGAGGCAGGCATTTGTGTGATAAACATTTAGATTCTGATTCATTTTCGAATCAGGGTGTTTATTTAATTTATTCTGGTAACTATTTAAGTACCTATATCTATGTATTAGAATCGTTCACTAACACCCATAACACAAGAATATAATTTGCTTACTTTGGGGTTAGATTCAATTTGTGTGAGTTGTCCAGGGATATTTATTTATTTAGTTATAATACTTTGATATCTATGTTACCATCTGCTGTTGTATAGTCTATGTATGTGATTTACTTGTTATAAAAATAAAAGGAAGCGGCAGTTCCGGCTACAATAACAGTTATTTAATGGAGGAAATCATTATCATCTGTCGAAAGTACAGTTCTACACAATTTGGTAAGTGAAATTATGTGTGAAGATGTTTAATCTACATTAGTGTAAGAGAGTTTTAACTCGTTCTTAAGTAAGGTTTTTAGTTAACGTAGTAAATCTGCACCAAAATTACTTTTATTTCAACTAGTGGTCGCCCATTGGTCGAAAATCGATCGGAATACATTTTAATATCTTGCTGATAAGAACGCCATCTTCATTTCTCAAGACCAACTACTAAACTTTGTGAATAGTTATTGCGCTATCTGTGATCTTTTATCGTTATCATCAATATATTTGTTTGTGTGTATCAAATGCATGGTAGTGTGGGTAATTTATTGATTTAATGTACTTTATAATCATTATTATTGAAAAATATTAGCTTTCTACACTTTTCTACGCATAAACTATAAGTGTGCCAAATTTTGTGCTCCTGCGACCGCGCAATTTTCGTAAAAAGGGATTCAAAGTTTTGGCATCACGTATTAACATATAGATATTAGCTTTTTCCAAAAACTTCGTTCCATCCGTTCAGTTTGAATGGGAAAAATCAAAATGTTGTTTTTCCTATTACCTTGCAGCCGAACGAGGTTAAACGTATTGTTTATCCTTCTTCTGTATTAAGTTACCACCCAATACATTTTCAGCCAAATCAGTTCAGCCGTTTTTATTTTATAAATAGTATAATTAACACGACTTTCTTTTATACTTAACAGAATATGGCGTCTAAAGTAAACAAAACAGTAAAATTTGTATATGACTACGTTGGGCGCACGGAGTATACAAATATCAAAAAGAAAGATTAGTCAAAATGGGACAACTCTGTAGGTAAGTATACTTTATCCAATAAAAAAGTATAATCAAAATCGGATAAACCTGTTGAAAGTTGTACGTTGTTTAAAATGAAATATACACAATGTGTAATATACAAATATACACATCGAAATAAAAATAATCTTCGTGTATCTTGATGGGTAATAAAAGAAGTAAAACACTGTAACCCTTAAATCCTTTAATTCACATTTTTAAAGTTGTAGCTTTTTCAATAAAAAATCTTGTTTCATTTATTATTTACTTTCCAAATAGTTAGCTTAAACATCACTTTTTTTAGTTTTTGACATGCTAAAAACAGACTTATTTTCTTGACTTTCATTAGTAATAGCACACACTAGATTAGGAATAGCACATACTTTTAAAATAAAATCAAAATAGGTGATTGTGCTAAAAAATAACACCAAAGTGTATTTGCAGATCATGATATTAAACAATGAGTAAGATATTTTATTCCAATTATCCAAATGATTCTTTCAAAAAGTAAATTTAATATGCGGATGAAGACGTAATCTACATAATATTATATGTATATTTGTTAATGACTACATCTTGAATAATATATTATTAAAGAACAATGTTATAGTGACAGAAATACAAAAGGCATTGACGCACCTATATGTACTTTCATATTTTTTTATTTGATAATATAGCAATCAAGCACACGGCATAGTAGAAATCAAGGTGGCCTATAGACACCATAGATGTTGACGGTGCGTTGCTGTATTGGGGCCGAGGTATTAGCCCCTTGGTCAAGTCTACCGCCTATCCTACTCTCTCGATCGGAACATGACAAAGTTATTATGACGACGAGTTGAAGCACGTCACTCTAGCACCTGGGGTCTTGTTGGTCATGAACTATTTAACTTTTGTTACGAGCTGCCTGGCAGGGAGGCAGATAGTCTACTCTACACAGGAGATCCGGACCACTAGTGTTAGGAATATATCACTCCAGTAACCTTACTCCATGTTAATTAGGAAACCTAGGTATTACTAATTTTGGGAACATGTGCCTAAAAGTTTTTTATTTTTTTTTATTCACAATTATTTGTCTAGTATCCGAACATTTCAGTTGACCAACTTTCGAAAAACCGCTCTGTATATTAAATTGTTAATGCGAAAGTCTGTCTGTTAATGTTACGCCTTTACGGCTGAACCTCTGAACCGATTTTGAAGAAATGTGATACGTAAATATCTAAACACTTAAGTTGAGACATAGTCTACCTTTTTTTAAATAATTCTATTATTGGGGAGTTAAGTTTGTGTGAAACTATGGTACGTTGACGAAGTCACGGGTAAGCAGCTAAACTAAACTAAATCAAAATCATTACGCCAATCCAAATATCCGCATAACATTTTCCATTTGAAAGATCATTATAAAATGAAATGTACCATGGTCTATTCAAAACAGTTTCACAGTTTGTCTATCCTTTGTTCAAGTATCAAGACAGCTGCTACGAATAGTACTGCCACTCGTCCCATTTCTGCCAGGACAGTCCCGATTTCTATTATGTCGTCCTGCATCGTGATAGCCTAATAATGTTATTCCGATTTCTTATAATATGTGACAATTTCAAAATTCCTCTATACTTTTTTTACAGTATTGATACGTCTAGGAAAACTTTGGATCCCCTTTTACGAAAATTGAGTGGATGGAGGATTATGAAATTTGGCACACTGATAGTTTATGAATATGTGTGAGAAAAATGCAGAATGCTAATATTTTTTAATACTGTAATGCATTTGACTCACACTAACAAATATCTTGATGATAACGATAAAAGATCACAGATAGCGCACAAACTATATATTTATAAAGTTTGGAAATAAAGTAGTTGGTCTTGATAAATGAAGGTGGCGTTCTTGTCAAAAAGGTACTAAAATTTATTATGGTCGTATTTCAACCAATAGACTAATACTAATGTTTATAATTAAGTAAATATAAAAATGACGTGGCTCGGAGTAATGAGAAATATGTATAAAATAATAATTAAAAATTACTAATTCTTATTAACATACAAAAAAATGCATTTTTCCTGCACCAAATGTCTAATAGTATTTGTGACGGTCAGATATTTTTTTTATGATATTGGAATGCAAACAAGCAGACGGATTTCCTGATGGTAAGAAATTCACGCCGCCTAGAGACACCAAAGGTGGTAATGGTCCGTTGCCAACCTGGGGCCGGGATGTTAGACTTCGAGCAAAAGTAAGTCTACCGGCTACCTTACCCTCCGAACCGGAACACGTCATGACGTTATGGCGGCAGGAATAGGTAAGATTGTCCTGATTTCTTCCTAAATGTGGTAGCCCTAGCTATGACTGTACGGTAATCTAATACAGCTGGGAGTGATTGGACAGTGAATGTAAACAAATCACAGCTTCCACGTGGTGTCAAGCTTATCCGAAGTTATGATCGCTAACAGACGTACAAATAAGATGAATGTAATCTTATGGTATTAGCAGGGAAATCGAACTAAACTAGAACCAATTTGGGTCTTAACTGGGACTGTACCATAATGTTTTAAAGCTGTATTATTTTGATACCATTATTTAATAAACGAAGACTTTAGCGTGTGATATTCAAATCGAGCCAAAACTCGAAAGATATTTTGCTTATAATATAATACACACAGTGAAACCTGATTAAGTGGGGCCTGGATAAGTACGTAAGAAACGTCCTTTCATTGAATTACTTGTGTTAATGAGACTTTACTACTCTGCTTAAGCAAGGGTTGATTTTTATGTTTTTTGGATATTTACCTCTATAATGGGGGCTCTGTAGCTCAATGCCCTTTATAAGTGGAAAAATTTAACAGATTGGGACAGATTTCAATACAATTTTTTAGAAACGCTTGAACTTTTTCGCAAGAGCTTTTATTTTTAAGTACTAGAAAACATTTCTATTTTAAGCAAGGATCTCTGTATAAGAGACAACAAAATTTGAAACCTGTCTAATTAAAAACTGGACTGGGACGAAAATTGTCCTATAGCTGAGTTTAAGCCACATCCCCATTTATTTGCAGCCGTTCTTGAGTTATAAATAGTGTAACTAACACGCCTTTCATTTCAATACATAGCACATTATTCTTTTAAAAATATTTTTTCTAAATACACAAATAAATATTATTAACTTTATTTGCAGATTAAAATGTCGTAGAATATGTTGGTACAAGTAAATATTTTTAAATAGTTTAACGCCCAAACTTTACTTAAAAATATACACTTTGAATTTACTTTGTTACTTACAAAGAAATCTGAAAACGAACTTTTTTGCAGTTGGGTAAATAGATTCAAATGTGTACATAAATATGCATATTTGTACAAAATTGTATATATTTACACAAAAATCCACTCAGCAAAAACATTTATTGTAAATTCCTCTACAGCGGTTTACTCCCACGGTGCTTATTCTAAATGCGTACGTATATTTTTATAATTTCAACGGAGGGGCGTTCACTCTTACTTGATTACCGATCAAACTAATTTTAATTCGTGGCTACTGCTGACAACATCAATAGATGCACTCGGAAATAACGTTTTGTTTATGTATCATGTTCAAACGGTTATAAGTTATTGAAGAATGTCTTACAAAAAAACAAGTGACTGACTGATTTCACAATAAACACTTTACAGTTCAATGGACAAGTCCAGCTAAAATGGGGGTACAGACGTCTATAATTAGTTTTTAAAAAAGTATCTTCACGCCCATATCCCCGAAGGTGTTGGCAGAGATACAACCCACGTCTAGCCGAAGACATTAATTTCCACAATGTTATAGGTGGCAAGTCTATCGCCAACCGGGCACATATCCAATCCCGGGCAACTTTATTTTTATTACAAAATTGAAAATACACATTTTCTAATGTTTTTTGTTGCCGAATCGATCGAATCCGGGACCTCAAGAAGTCAAGTCCGAGACGAACCACTAAACTAACTACAGAGAAGATAATCTAATATTAATCAATCTTTAAGAAAGGATTTTTAAATATTCTATCCCTAAAAGGGCAGAATAAAGAAGAAAGTTGGTATAAAATCCAACTTTCGAATTTCAACTCTATACAATTATATCAATATTTATATTACTCGTAATTTTACTGATGTAAGTCTTTATTTTACGAAGTACCTAGGTCTGAGCCTTAACTATGAACTAATAATAAATAATTTTGAACGGATGGACCGATTTCGATACAAATTTCTGTTTCAAAGCTTACGTGACTGAAATTGATTCAAACTACATCACTTGTTGGTTTTGTGGGGGGTTATGGAAAATGTTTAATTTTGTTGCTGTTTCTTCCGCTTTCCTATAGTAAAAAAATACATACCTGGAATAGTAAGTATCCAGAGTCATACATCCAAAAGTCATCTGGCGCGTTGCCTGGCTTGGTGAGGTGGATCGCGAGGCAACGCTGCAGGATCAGTTGGCAGCGCTGCCCCCCCGCGCCGCGACCACTCATGCCTTAGGCGGGCGGCGGCATGCTCTGGAAAGGTAATGCCTTGGTTAATATAATATGTAATATATAAAATTCTCATATAACGGCGTGCTTGATTGAACTCTTCCGAAACGGCTCGACCGACTTTCGTGAAATTTTGTGAGCATATTGAGCAGGTCTGAAAATCGGTCAACATTTACTTTTCATACCCTTAAGGGACAAGGGTGACTCAACCCAAATTTTTTTGCTAAAATCGCATTAAAAAAGTAGCAGAACAACTTCTGCGGGTTATAAGTATCAGTTACTATAATTTGGTTCACTCGCATTTTTGACAAATTTAAAATTTATGTAGGTATTATTCTTCTTTGTAGAATCGACCGTCTGTGTTGTTGTCTGGCAACAGTTAAAAGGCGAGCATGAAATTGTAAAGGTCAATACCAAAAAGACCATTGGCGGTAGAGTGAAGCATCTTGCTCCGGTCCGGTTACCTCTTCCTGGTGGCATAACAATAATGTTTGGTATTGTAGTGTTCCAGGTAGGTTATGTCTAAGGTAGGCTAATACTTAAGGCCACAGTACTGTTTGTAGTTATAATTTTCTATTTTTTTTGTACAAATGAGCTATGAAAAGGTTTTCAACTTAAGTAATAGAACTTTTTCGCCTCAAACATAATTTGAGCTCGTAGGTATTCTTCATTTACAAACATATCTGAGGTGAAATTTTTCCCACTATAACACACAAACGCTTAAATATAATTCATGCGCAGTAGAAACTGCAAAAAATGAGTTTTTTTCTATGTTATAGGAAGGCAAACAAGCAGACGGATTCCCTGATGGTAAGAAATTCACGCCGCCTAGAGACACCAAAGATGGTAATGGTGCGTTGCCAACCTGAGGTCAGGATGTTAGGCCTCGAGCAAAAGTAAGTTTACCGGCTACCTTGCCCTCCGAACCGGAACACGTCATGACGTTATGGCGCCAGGAATAGGTAAAGCGATGGTACCAATCAAGGCGAGTCGCTGCAAAACTTTACCACCTTGTCAGATGTCACGGTGTTAGTGACGGTAGGCCTATGCTCGCCTTTTACGAGCTGCCTCGCAAGTAAGGCAGATGGTCTATTCTGCAAAGGAGCCCGGACACAGTTACAGTGAATACCTTGCACATTATTAAGTACAACTCTAAAAACACTAGTCGAATGATTATAATTACATATATTAAATTATCTCGGAATTCTGACTTACTTTCGAAAGAAGGTACAATTAAAATCTGATCGTTATTCACCGCGTATTAATCGCGTAACAAACATAGAAAATAAATAAAAGAAATACGTAGTCGAATTGACAATCTCCTCCTTTTGTTATATATTGGAAGGAAAACAAGCTGACGAATTTCCTGATGGTAAGAAATTTACGCCGCCTAGAGACACTAGAGACACCTGATAATGGTGCGTAGCCAACTTGAGGCCGAGATGTTAGGCCGAGCAAAAGTAAATTTACCGGCTACCTTACCCTAAGGAGCGGAACACGTCAACGGCAAGCACTAACGTTATGAGGGAATAGATAAAGCGGAGGTACCGATCCGGGCGAGGCTGCGAAACTCTACCAGCTAGTAGAATGTCACGGTGTTAGTGGCGGTAAGCCTATGCTCGCCTTTTACGAGCTGCCTGGCAGGAAGGCAGATGGTCTATTTTACAAAAGCAGCCCGACCCAACGGGGGAATCGTCATTCCTTTTTGGAATCTGACAAAAATGTCTTCAAGTTTTTTAAACATAAACCCATTTCAGTTAAGTTCACAGTTAATGTTATTCAGCGCGTTGTAGAGTACACAATTACGTACATTTCTTACATAACCCACTTTACACCTATTATCTCGGCAACAGAATCGATTATACCGACGTTAAGCCGCTAAATAAGCTTTAAACAAAGGCTGAATAGGCTGAAATCGCTAGCCCTTGACATGACGGTTTTAGAGCAAGGCGACATTAGGCCAAATTTCTCACGCTGTAAGCGCCCTTTCACGCATTAGCATAAATTAACACCAAATTACATAGTCATTATGCAGAGGCATTGTAATAGTGTGCTACACACCTACAGTTCACTTGTTGGAATTATCCTAATTAACATTTTTAAGTGAAAACAAGCAGCTTTTATTAAAAATAACAAGAGTTTTAATTTTTATTATTTCTTTCGTTTAATGCTTATTTTTGTTACATTTTGAAAGTATACCTACACACTTTTCAAATAACACTTGCACTTTTATGCGACTTGGAGAAAGAGAGAAAGAAGGAAGAAATACGTTTTACTCCTATACATTTATATTACTATATAATATTGGAAGTCAAACAAGCGGACGGTATTCCTGATGGTAAGAAATTCACACCGCCTTGAGACACCAAAGGTGGTAATGGTGCGTTGCTAACCTGAGACCGGGATGTTGGGCCTCGTATAAAAATAAGTTTACCGGCTACCTTATCCTTTGAACCGGAACACGTCAACGGCAAGCACTGACGTTATGGTGGCAGTAACTAATAGAAACATTTTAATAAATACCAATATAAATTTAATAAGCACCCAAACCCGGAAATAAAGACATCTATGTTAATCACACAAATGCCTGCCCTCGTCGGAAATCAAATCCGATCGGTTGGTTGGTGGAGTAAGGCGTATGCGCTAACCAAAGCGGTCGCGGTCAGAGTATTTTAAACTTAAAAGTAGAATCAATTAATTTTTTATCAAATCAATTCAAACTACCCAGTACGTACATCACTGTTTTTGATTTTATAAAATAGTTAGCAAGAGCGCTCGACTGCATTGCGGATACATTTTTATTTTTAGCAATGTACAACCTTCTTCACCTGCTACTGCTGCATAATATTTTAATATTCTTTGTGGTATTGGTGGGCACATTTTAATAATAATTTCACATGATTAACAAGAAGTGGTAATGAAAACAAAATGTTAAAACTGCTTTGTATTTAAATACGTACAGATACTTCTCATTTAATGAAAAGGCAAAAAGATTTAGTGAAACTACAATAAATTATAGACACGAGTACCATTTGATAAACGTTCGGACTCGACATCTTTGTTCATCATATAAATACCAGCCCCCATCAGGAATCGAAACCGAACTTTGCGGTTGGTCGGTGGATTAAGGCGTACACTAAACCCACGGCTTATGGGGCATTCAATTATGCGTAGCCCTGTAGTAGTGTAGTAGTGCACAAAATTTCAAGATTTTTCTCACTTTCCTTGGAATTCTTTTATCAGATCCAATTTAATGTCACTGGGACTACCTCGAAAATCTTATCTGTCAAACAAATATAGGATTTTAAAAATCGCTTTACAAATGAAGGACAATTCGAGTAAAATACATAGAAAAAAGCGTCGATCTTATGAACTCTTTCTTTTCTCGGTCGAGAAAAGAAATAATACGGCCATCGGATAAAAACAAAAAACGTAGGTATGATATCACACAATCTTTTATAGTGTTGGTAGAATCTCGATACTTTCTTTAACATGTCGTATGTCATGATTTCCTCATACATTTTCTAAATTTCTTCACTTCAGTTGCTTCCAAATCGGTTCAGCCGTTCTTGAGTTATAAATAGTGGAAATAATACGACTGTCTTTTATATAAGTAGATGTTTCACCAAAATCAAATAGGTTAAGTTGTGTGCTGGCTACGCAGGAAAAAGCTAGTGAATAACCAAAGCGCACGTAAGCAAATAATTTATCTGTGACTAGCTGTCACGGCAAACTCCGTTCCACCAACTCTGTTTTATGGTAAAACTGAAAATGTTTTTCCTGCTTTCTTTACAGTTTTTCCTTTTTTTGAACCTTACCTGAACTTTCACTAATAATTCAAAACCAAAATTAGCCAAATCAGTCCAACTGTTCTCGAGTTTTATCGAGACTAACGAACAACAATTTTTTTTTATATTTATCGCCTCTGTGATCTAATGGTCCAGGTTATGGACTTGACTGCATCTCGGGTTTTCAAATTTTCTAATAAAAAAAATGTTGCTGGAGATTTGACTTATGCCCGATTGGCGATAGGCTTGCCACCTATCACATTGTGGGACATAGTGTCTAAGGCTAGTCATTGGTGTTCTGGTTGTGCCTCTGGCAACCTTTTCGGGAATATCGAAGATACTCTTACTTTTATTTTGAAAAGATTAAGGGAACAAACAGCTGATGTGTATAAAGGAAATAAAACTAACAAACATCATAGAGAAATCAGTCATTCGAATAGCATATAAACGTCTTACAGGAAGGCGAATAATTATATAAAGCGACATAATTTCAGTGTCTCAGCTAACAGCTTTTAGAACGCATTTCCATAATCGGAAACTTTACCTCACACTGCATCTCTTTGATAGAAAACTTTACAGAATTTTAAGCTCTATTTCTTAGAAATAAGAAGGAAAATTCTAGAACTTGTCTAGAAATGTGAGAAACGGCGTATGCGTTTATATTGTGGACAGAACATAGCCGACAATGCCTTTGGTTACGTAAGGTTTGTTGATTTACATTGTAGGGAAGAGATTGCTCTTGAGAGAAAACGTTTTATTGTTAATTTAATTAAAATATCCGACGCTGGCGACATACAGATAGTATTCAAATGTGGTTACTTAGATATCAATGGTAAAGTTCTCTTATCTTAAAAGTACTTCGTGGTTTTTAGATTATCTTTCAGAGTGTACGATACTGGTTCTAAATTTCACGTATTGTTTAATTGAATCTACGAGAATAGATCTTAATCATATAAAAAGTATTTTCCCGTAACTTGAGTGCAAAATTAGGGCTTATCGATTTAGGGCTGGGTATGTAGGGTTAGAAACTTAGCTCTACATGAGATCTGATTACTTTTTGATATTGCGAGCTATATGGTCTCGTCTTGGCAACATTTAACATGAAATGTTTTTGTGGGATTCACATTGTCGGGAAGAGATTGCTCTTGAGAGAAAACGTTTTATTGTTCATTTAATTAAAATATCCGACGTTGGCGACATACAGATAGTATTTAAATGTGGTTACACAGATATCAATGGAGTTCTCTTTTCT
>NJDD01006061.1:171746-195861 GCA_002245505.1 Calephelis nemesis | reverse complement strand
TGAGACAGATCAAAACACGTCAAAAGTTTATTGGTTCGCATTGCTTGTTTTGTTGGGATAATGATAAAACAAAATATATTATGTGTACCCTTGTAGGATTGTAAACATCAAGTGGTAGTTGATAAGGATATATCTATCTTAAGGGTCGGAAAATAAAAAAATCGAGTACGATAAAAATGTTTGGAAAAATAACTACTGAAGTGGCTTAGTTGTCGGTGCTGTGCAGCAACTTGCCGGGGTAAGGCTATTCCTGTCGCCAAAATGACAATGTCATGATTCAAAGCAGAGAGTAGGGAAGCCAATGGATCTGCAAAATAGGTCTATCACTCCGGCTATAATACAGCGACGCACCTACAACCGATATGGTCTCTTTAGGCTGCGATTATATCTTACCATCTTGGGAGCTGCACCCATTCTTACTGTCTTTTGCCATCAAACATTTTTTTTGAACTAAGACCAGTTTCTGTATTTTTTAAAGGAGATATTTACTTTATTTATAAGCATCGTAAATTGTCACTAGATAGTACATCAAATAAATAAGGATAACTATAATTTTCAAACAATGCGGAATGCTTTTAATTAACAAATTATAAAAGATTAATTGCATAGATTTTCCGTAAGAAGTTCCCTAAAAGGAGTTCCGTAACATTTGTCCAATGATTTTCTGCGTTTAGCGTTCACCTCGTCTCGTGTTTTGTGGTAATTAACTGACAGATCTTCCATACTGGGCTCGATGATTCATCTAATCTGCGATCATTATTTTTGTTCCGATAATTTTTTTGCTTTAGACTCCAATTTCATCCTATTATCCTATTGACATATACCCCAGGACTAATTCCTCGAATTAATCAAATTTCACAGTTAGGAAATCAAAGTCTTCGTTCGTTTTTGATTACGTAGAGACGATGAATCTTTGTGTGTGTATTTTCTTATAATACTTCTCTGCAAGGGAAGCGAAAAATTAAACATAGTGCCCACATCCCCAATTCACATTTTTTGCAAACATCTATAAACTGTGATGACTATTGCATATCCGGTAACTTACACACACATAAACCTGTTGTTTCATTAGGTAATGTATTTCTAAACATTAATGCGCCTAAAAAACAAAACTATTCATGTTTTCCATTTGACTGAAATGAAGTACAAAAGATGATAAATACATAGATAGCCACCATTGACTGATACAAAGTAATCATCATAAAAGAGAAAATTTCCCCCCGTATTATTTCTAGTAAACAATATTTGCACTTATTGTTAATAAATTGGTCGCCATATCTTAAAGGTGCAAAACATGGCGGCCGTAACATTTCACACTTCCTGAACGTCGTTAGCAACCGTTAAAGATTTATATATACTATGATAGACACGCCATATACATGTTTTTTGAGTATGAAGCTAACGAAGCCAATTTAAGCAAGTCTCCCCAGCTACGAATATGTATGGTGAAAGTTGGGTGGACATAATATATATAATTTAGATTTTAGAAACTAACAATATTAGTCTGTTTTTGCATACTACTATTCTTTTTGATTGTGAATAAGATTTAATAGTAATTCCTAAGATTGAGTTATTGAGAGAAGATTACGATAAATCTAAAACTTAAAAAAACCCAATGTTTTAAAGTCAATGAAATGAAATGAAAAATATTTCACAAAATTATTAATTTTATTCCAATTATTAATTATATTATAAATTATATTCCATTCATCTTCCATTAATTTTTATTCTGTAAAATATGTACTCGTACAAAACATGTATGGACAGCTCAATTTTAGGTTGTTGAAAATTAAAGTTGTGAAGTAAAAATGTCGACAAAGGAAAAATCGCCAAAAAATAAACGAAACAAAAATTTGGTCTGCCATTATTCAATTAGTAGGTACACATAGTGACCAACTTTAGCTAATAATAATTCGTATATGTATAAAAAATAGTATAAATATTTCTTCAAATTTTAACTTTAAAACAGAAGTTTCCTACTCCCTTTTCGTTGTTAGGTTTATAGTATGTAAAAATAAGATTAGTCTACGTTTTATTACAAAGGTCTCTGGTGTAAAGGCGGCTTACTGTTCGCAAACCAAGGGGACGATACAATCGGTGATGTAAAACATTACATTCGAGTTACACAACGCTAGAATTGGTGGTGATGCCGTTATAATGACAGTAGACCAGCTCTGGTGTGGTATGACCCTAATTCTCAAAATGGTATACAATTTTACTTACGCTATACACGCAAGGCCGATTTAGAATAAGTTCCGATTCGTACAGCTTATGTGTTTCGGTTTAAATTTATCATTTACTCTTCATAGAATACATGTTAAAAAATCGAAGACGCTGAGGTTGAAAATAAAAAACATACAAAAAAACATTCGAACCTTTTTCTCTTTAAACCTGTTTAAAAATTATTTCAGCTTGTATATTTTTATGCAATTTAAGTGTCCTTCAAAAATACATAAACTGACACGAAATAAAATAATAATAAATGAAAGTTTTTCTTTT
Source organism: Calephelis nemesis (assembly GCA_002245505.1). Lineage (NCBI taxonomy): Eukaryota > Metazoa > Arthropoda > Insecta > Lepidoptera > Riodinidae > Calephelis > Calephelis nemesis. Next base: position 193,362 of record NJDD01006061.1, on the reverse strand, counting down.
CCTCGTATTTGTCCGGGCTCTTTTACAGAATAGCCTAACCGCCTTTCTGCCAGGCAGCTCGTTAAAGGCGAGCTTAGGCTAACCGTCACTTACACCGTGACATCTGGCTAGATGGTAGAGTTTCGCTGCGACTCGCCCGGAATGGTACCACCGCCTTACCTATTCCTGCCGCCATAACGTCAGCACTTGCCGTTGACATATTCCGGTTGGAGGATAAGATAGTCGGTAAACTTACTTTTGCTCGGGGCTTAACATCCTCAGCTCAGGTTGGCAACGCACCATTACCACCTTACTCCTTAGACGGCGTGAATTTCTTACAATCGGGAAATCCGTCTGCTTGTGTGCATTCCAATATCACAAAAAAAATAAAGTGTAATAAAAACTACCTCTTCGCAAGTTTGTTTACGTGGCCTAGTAGTTCAGTGTTAGCGACGATTGTAAAAATAAAAGTAAAAAATAATCGCTGTTTAATTTTACATAGTTTATAGTTAGTTTATTTAATATATATAGCTCTGTGGTCGAGCGGTCCAGGTGTCTTGGACTTGACTACATGAGGTCTCGGGTTCGAATCCCGGGTCGGCCAACAAAAAGAAATTGGATTTTTCCAATTTTCTAACAAAAAAATGTTGGTCGGGATTGGAAACGTGCCCGGTTGGCGATAGGCTTGCCAACTATCACATTATGGGACTTAGTATCTTCGGCTAGTCGTTGGTGTCCTGGTTGTGCCTCTGCCTACCCCTTCGGGGATATGGGCGTGAAGATACTTTTTTTTCTTTTCCTTTATTTAAAGAAAAACAAGACACAGAAATTTCTCGTAACCTAAACATACGTGGAAATTTCTAACAGTGTAACTCAGTTCATATTTGTTATATACAAAAATAATCTCAATTCCCAATGGTCATCGCTTCACGTCGTGAACGGATGGAACGATTTCACTAACTCTTTTTTGTCGTGTTTATTGTTTCAATTTTTTTTATGGAAAAAAATTGAAAATTCAATGGAACATTATAAAAAATAAGAACTTCATACTCGTAGTTAAGACAGGACAATTTTTGTCGGGTCTGCAGATTCAGCTAGTCTAAAACATTTTTATGATATTTGAAGACTAAACAAGCAGGCTTTCTGATGGCAATAAATATGTGGTTAGTGTTGCCTTTAATTATGAAACCTCATTGGCAATGTATAATGTGATATAATGAATAGACACAGCTCTTTTACGACTTTATAATGTATAGATGAAATCTAACACATGAGACCCGAGGCAGATGATATCATGCATGACTTCCATAAACATTATAGCTTTCAAGCCTAACCACTTTCTCCCACATCTTCATAATGATATTCAATATTTGTGGATTTCACATGAAGTATAATATCGCAGTACTATGACTTATTATACAAAGTTATTTAAAAAATATATATATCTTCAGGCCCATATCCCCGAAGAAGTAGGCAGAGGTACAACCAAGGCACCCACGATTATCCTAAGACACTAAGTCCCACAATGTGATAGGTGGCAAGCCTATCGCCAACCGGGCACATTGGAAAAACCAAATTTTCTTTTTGTTGCCCGAACCAGAATCGAACCCGGGACCTCATGCAGTCAAGTCCAACACTTGGACAGCTAGACCACAGAGGCCACAAACCACAAAGTCATTTAGCTATCGTATTTTTAAACGAGAGGTCATTGAACAAACTTACAGTTTTCCTGATTTTAAGAAATAACCGTAGTATAGAGACGCAATGGATGTCCCAGGTGTATTGATAGACCTGCTACCCGGACGAGTTGCAGCACAGCACTCTACCACCAGTGGTCTTGTTGGTAATGCCCCATTTAACCTTGGCTTAGCTCTTACGAGCTGCCTGGCAGGACGGTAGATATCTTATTCTGCATATCAAATGCGGATGGACTTGAAATTATATTAAAAACATCACCACACTACTTACCATAGGATCATATTTAATTCACATATTATACTTTATATAGAACCTCACCACTTGGCAACACCCTGATGCCTAATGATCTAGAATGTTAATGATGGAATGACTGGATGATAACGATGATCTGGAAGATAGTTTTGAGTTGGCTCCGATTTGCGATCTAGTTCTTGGTGTTTTTTTTTTACGATATTGGAAGGCAAAGTCAAGGTCAAATATAAGAAAAAAGCCTACATAATACCTAATTTTAACTAGGAAGATGGTTTTGAGTTGATTTCGATGTGCAGTCTAGTATTTGGTAGTATTTATTCTACGGAAATAAATTGCTGCAAAGTTTAGAGACAACATAAATGTTGTAATTTGTGAAGAAGTACCTAATGTGGAAAGTGACCCTAAAATTATATAAGAAAGAAAAAAATTATTAACAACCAAATTCACCACTTATGTTATATTTATAAAATAAACAAAAATTGAAATCTAATTGGACTAGAATATCTATTTAAAAGGAACTAAAAGTATGGTAACACAAGCCCACCAAAGGGGAATTTCTTAGTATTTATTGAGGCATGGCTCTACTAAAGCTATCGGCGATATCACACATAAACAACATTAAGTCACTTTACTACAGTGAAAGTAATAAAGAAAAACATTTTACAAAGATTAACAGTAGGCAAAAGTTTAAATAAGATATTAGAAGACGAATCAGAGTTGACAGTCTCATCTGTCAAAACTAGCTCTCAAAAGTTTCCGCTCGCCGTCGTAACTATGGTCTTTTTAATTTTAAACAATACAAGCAAAATAAAATCAAGGGTATCCAAACAAATATCAAATTTTAGACCACCTCATTGGTCGAAGGTAAGCGTATACGACATGCATTAAGGACCACCCGCAAGGCTCTACTTCAATTTGAAATGGAAGCAGGCATTTGTGTAAAAACATGAATTTATTTTGCGATTTGGATTCTTAAAACATTCACATATTAATTTAAGTACGTGTGTGTGTTCGTGATTAATATATATAAAAAAAGCATATACTTCGCCAAGATCAATTTGTATAACTTGTCATGTTGTATTTTTATGAGTGATATAAAAGGCTTTACTTTGCAGTTAAAATATATTATTTTGCAATTTCCCAAAATAATAAATTTGATCAAATTATTTGGCCATAAACAAATATTTTTGTTATGATTATATATATTTTTTATGATATTGGAAGGCAAACAAGCAGACGGATTTCCTGATGGTAATAAATTTACGCCGCCTAGAGACATCAAATGTGGTAATGGTGCGTTGCCAACCTGAGGCCTGACGTTATGGCGGTAGGAATAGGTAAGGCGGTGGTACTAATTCGGGCGAGTCGTTGCGAAACTCTACCACCCAGTCAGATGTCACGGTGTTAGTGACGGTGAGCCTATACTCGCCTTTTACGAGTTGCCCGGCGAGGAAGGCAGATGGTCTATTCTACAAAGCCCGGACCACATGTTTGGATAGTGATGTTTTACGTTAAGCACTGTCTAATGGAAAAATGCATTTATTTAAAAAAGAAATAAAACAGGTTGTACCAATGCCTTGTTTTTCGCTATATAGTTAGGAGTTGAAACGAAAGTATTAAGGGAACCACATCCATGTACGTCCACAAGTCTTTGACAAAAAGCGATGAAAGTTAATGAGTCCGCAACAGGTATGGGTGATCGATGTACTTATGAATATTTATAAAACCAATCATCATTCGCAAAATATATGATAATGATTACTACGTAAAAAAGTGTGATTAATGTTGATTTAATACGATAATCAACTTTTTAATCATGATAATTTCCACTTCATTTTCGCGACGATAAACTTGAATATTATTTAACACGTTTTGTTAGCTCACTCTTAAGTAATTAAGTTAATGTTTCGTAAATAATCATTTATACGCGTGCACAATCATAATTGATATATTTATGATACGAGGAAATGCACGCCGATACCAAAGAGTATATAAATATGTACTACGTAATAAGAGGCGGGACTTCAATAAATACATAGCAAACCCGAATATTGTACAAGTATGAAGTTTACTTACAGTGACACATGACACTTGACAGATAGGTATAACCCGTTTAATTTGAAAGTAAGTCTAAGTGCATTCAGATTTAAGGCAACTAGTGCCATATGATTTAGGTGAATAAAAAACATAGCGAGTTTTGGCGCCATCGAGAGAAAAGATGGTCGAAGTTTTTTCATAATTATTGAATTTCGTGTTAATATTGAGTGAAATTAGTCAATTTTGGTGGCATTTTGTACAATTTTGTTCAGTGAAAGAGCACAAATGAAATAATCATTAAGAAATTAGCGTATCGTGTATTTCCTCGTTGCCGCCAAATCTCATTACAGAGCTTGTGTAATGAGCCTCCGCTTTACCCAAGAACCTGACATGACTTCCTGACGACTTATGACTGATGACTAATTAATTGACATTGATATAAAATTCGATGCAAATATGTAAAGGCCAAAACCTAAAGAAAGAAAGAAAGAAAAAACATAGCAAACTTAATTCTTTAATTTTTTTAAATAAATGTTGCGCCAAACTGGCCGATACCACAATAGCCCCAAGGGTGATATTTTTGATAGACACCTGATTCTAGCGTCATTGGTGATAAATTTTCCTCTTATTAGGATTCAAAATTACTTTATTTTTAATAAGCTCTATCCGTATTACCCTGAAAATGTACTTTGTTCCTTTTTTAAACAGGTTCAGAACTTACCGGAGGCAATTTCATTTTTAGAAAATAGCCAAAAATATCAAGAAAATTACATCTCGGTACATAAAATACAAAATGGTTATATATAAACGTAAAAAACTGTATAATAAGTACAGAAACTTGGTTTTATCACCAAATTAGCAATATACTAATCAATTTACTTCACAGCTTATTTCGTTCTTTTTCTGTCTTCTGTCTGTCTTGTCTTGTTGTCTTTCAATACTCAAAAATACTGTTCATATCAGAACATAATGTAATCTACTCACAAAGCCGCGAGCAGTCACTAGTGTCACATAATACAATGTTATAAATTCTAAGATAAAGGCTCCACGAAGTAATGCATTCTTGCTGCGGACCGCACACGAAGTTTCTGAGAAACGGCCACTGCCACTGTCAGCGATCCCACCTACTAATTGCAGATAACATCAATTACTGTTATTATAAAGATCACGAAAAAATTTAATATATTGCAATTTATAATTACGTATTGTATTCTGTTGGCTCCATGTAGAGCCATTTTGTATCGTTGATAAAGCAACTTAAATTAATATTCGATTGTACTAAAGGAATAACTTCTTACTTTGAGATACGAAAATGATTTCAGAGTGATTTAAGAAACACATATCTTCACGCTAGGTCCCTTTCGAGGTTGCAGAGATTTTCGATTAATAAATTTCATGATCTTTGCAGACGTGCGTAGCTTTTTTCATATTCACTATATACTATATATTCTTTTTATACTGACCGGTTTTGAAGATCCTAAACACCACTCAAAGATATTTCAGTAATGGAATGTCAAACTAGGTCTCCCATGCGAATATTGATATAGGTAATATCAATCCATATTCGCATGAATCGGAATCTTTTTAGCAATCTTTTATCTGCCATCATCGAACCGCTCGCGCCGGACACATGCTCTTTCTCATTTTTACTTTCAATCCTATTTTCTCTATAATTTCGTTTTTGCGAATACAATCAGTATGCGTAGCATCACAGATTTTTCGTAGCGTATAGTTCGTCTCTAGAGTTTCTGAGCCTAGTGAGTAAATATTATAATTTTGCAATAATATTTAAAATTCATTACAATTTAAGCCTTAACCCCCTTTTAATAAAAATTGGCCAGTCCTTTCAAAGTTACAATGTACAATAATATAGCAAAACAGACAAAAGAAATGACAATAATAATAAAAACAGAAAATGAGTGGGTGCTAAAATTGATAAAAATATAAAAAAAATATTTCCAAGAAATTTGACCGGCCAGCCACTTTGATGGATCACTTTTAGAAGAGGTGATTTAAATGTTCCATGCCTACATTTTTTTATATCTGTTCTCTCAGTCATTTGTGAAACGATTTTGACAGATTTCTTTTGTATTCGAAAGTGCACTTTTTCACTTATTATCACCAAGTTTAGATAAAACAATAAATTCCAGATACATTTAGGAGATTTTTTTATCCTTATCCTTAATTTATCCTTAGATAACATACCATTGTAATTGAAGTTGGTTTTAGCAGTTAGGCTGAAATTAAATTATAATTAACACTAATTAGGTATATGGTACCATTGAAATTCTGTTAAACAAATGTTTCGATGCGAAATGATATTTGCTATACCAGGACAGTCCACATTTGACTATCGACCGGATGTTTCGTCGGTTCGTAATGTTAGGGCTCCCGGGGATTTGCAAATTAGCGGCCCCTCTATATAAGGCGCGACATAACGGGTCTGAATCAAACTCGAATTTAAAGTTATTATTTATTTTAATTCCACGATTATCGGTTGGAAAGTTTGTATTTGGATTTTATGGTGTCGCCTATGTAAATTAGCGGTCCAGTGTTGGACTAGAATTCACGAGATCCCGTGTTCGACGCCCGGGTCAAACAAAGAAAATCTATATTTCAAAATTTCTAATTAAAGACAACATTGCCCAGATTTGGATATCAGCCCGGTTGCGGACAGGCTTGCAACCTATCAGGTGTGGGACTTAGTGTCTCCGGTTATACGTGGATGCCGTAATTGTGTCTCTACTACTTCGAGGATACGAGCTTGAATATACTTTATTTTGCTTAAAGTTTGTTAAATCGTTATTGGGGATAAAATAAAAACAGACGATCGTGGGAAGTGATGCCTAAAAGCAGTATTATGTTTATAGGAATAATGCGAATAGTACTGCGTTAAGGAATAAAAACCTACTTTAACGACCAATTTTGATAACCTATCCACAGTTAGAAATTTAGGGTTTAGTTGCTAAGATATTTTTACTCATTTTTTGGAAAATAGCATTCATTGCCGGTTTACTAATCTCTAGTTGTTTATTTTATTTTAAGTTGTTGATAACGGTCGTTAGTCAGGTTGTTTTTCCGGATAAAGAGCCACTGTCTCACCTATTCTTGCCTAAATCATCTATGATTTATAGGACATGATTGTATCTTACGATTAGGGGAGCAGTGTATTTTTTCACTGTCTTGTCGCTTAACCTTTAAACCGCCGTAGCATTTTTTTACTGAACGCCAATCATTTAAAAACAATCTAAACCAATTAGTTCTTATAAAAAATATCTAAAATCGATATAATTTTGTTTGTATTACGCATAAAATGCAATAACACACAATGCAGCTTATTATATAGGTGTTTAAAATAATTGTTGAGGGTCTTGTATTGAGATAATTTTGAAAATACAGACAATCACTTCAAAAACAACAGTCAGAAATTAGTCTTATTTTTAAGACGGCGGCGGTGCGAGCTAGATGTTGTATGTCTTTTTTTTCAGACCATGGCGGTTAAAAGATAAAAATCCTAAACATTTCGCTTAATTTTTAGTGCCCTGCTTGTGGTGCATCTGCTTACCGTTTCGGAGATATAATCTAATATATTCTAGTATGAAATTCCTGGACAAGTTCCACAAATTGAATCTAACAACAAAGTAAGAAAATTATATTAAAAAAATTAAAAAGTATCTTCACTCCCATATCCCCGAAGAGGCAGGCAGAGGCAGAACCAGGGCCCATATCCAATCATGAGCAACATTTTTTATTAGAAAATTGGAAAACCCAAATTTTCTTTTGGTTTCCCGACTCGGGATTTGAACCGGGGACCTCATGCAGTCAAGTCCCAACACCTGAACCGCTAGACCACAGAGACGATTAAATGACGAGAAAAATATATGCTTCTGTTATGGGTGTTAGTCAACGATTTAAATGCATAGAAATACCAGATTAAATTTAATAAACACCGAGACCTGGAAATGCAGACATCTAAAAGTTCTTTACACAAATAAAGTCCACCCTGTGGCGGGAATCGAACCCGTGCCTCGTGGTTAGTGTGGCGTGTACGCTAACCCCTCGACCATCGAGTCTAAAAGCTCCTACATAAAACGAATGAGTCACTTTTGTATGAACAGCTCATCCTCCAAACATTAATAGAGTTGACTAAACGAGATAATTTTTTGTTGCCAACACTATAGCTGTAACAGTGCAATACCGTCACAATAAATTTATGGAAATTGCCAACGATTTGGCTCGGATTTCATATTTCCCAAGTTAACTCAATTTGGTGGATAACCATACTTATGAACTTGTTCAAAGGAAACATATGATTCGAGTTTGTTTCAGAAAATATTTTAAGTGGTTACTTATCTCTTAAATAAAGTTTTTGATAATACACAAAATAGTAATAATACACAAAAGTTATTTCTGTTAGCAGCTACGTGAATACTGTTTCTTTCTTGTAACTTAAACAAAATTTTAAAATGGTAATTCTGAAAATGTGGCACATAATTGAATATTGATTGATTGATTTTGATATAGATTTAAATATTTAAATATAAAATATTAGACTGTAATGATTGCATGCCATGAAAATGGTGAAATAGGATTGAACTATTGTTTTTGTAACATCTCAATGTAACCACCCTGTTTCCTGCAATAAATGATGATTATGATTATGATGAACTGCAAAATGGTGGTTATAAAAAGTATCTTCACGTCCATATCCAGGAACAGGTGGGCAGAGGAACAACAAAGGCCCCCACGACTAGCCGAAGACACAAAGTCCCACAACGTGTTAGGTAGCAAGCCCATTATCAACCAAGCAACATATTTTTTAGTTAGATTATTGGAAAAACTAAATTTTATGATCGTAACATCTTAATCGCCACTGTGGTCTAGCGGTCTAGGTGTTAGACTTGACTTCATGAGATCCTGAGCTCGATTCCCAGGTCGAACAACAAAAAATAAATTGGGGTTATTCCATTTTTTTTAGTTTTTAGTTAGTTGGCGATAGGCTTGCCAGCTATCACATTGTGGGACTTAGTATCTTCGGCTAGTCGTGGGTGCCCTGGTTGTGTCTCTGCCTACATCTTCGGTGATATGGGTGAGAAGATACTTATCTTAAAAATATGTTTAAAATCAACCAAAACGGAAAAAAAATGATAAATGAAAGCCAGACCAATCAAAACCGAAAAAAATGAAACGAATGAAAGCCAGACAAAAGTATACAATATATTTTGCATTTCCTTATCCACCAATGTTAAACAATGGCCGTAATGATTAAGTTTCTATTGGCTTAACGATAAACTCCACGTCTATTGGTTTTATTGGCCAATGAATGTCGCAGTAAAGACAAATTAATTATTTAGCTTTAGGAGATTGTGCTACAAGCCGCACTAAATCCAGTACTGACGGCTAGTACCCTTGGGCGTGATTAAATAAATGCTTAACTACTATTGTACTATAAACTAGGTATTAACTAGTTTATCCATACTTATATTAATAAATTAAACGCAGTAACTGCGTAAAACCTAGTATCTTCACACCCATATCCCCGAAAGGATAGGAAGAGGTGCAACCAGGGCACCCACGTTTAGCCGAAAACACTAAGTCCCACAATGTGATGGTTGGCAAGCCTATCGCCAAACGGGCACATATCCGATAGCGAGCAACGTTTTTTTTATTAGAAAATTGGTTTTATTATTACTGTTTCTTACTCTATGCTCATGGTAAGGGTTCCGAGCATCAACACGTGGAATAATGCAATTAAACCGGTCACATGTGCAAGGTATCCAGGCCTTACTATTAGTAAACGTCAACGTTTCTATTGATCGTACAACACGCAAAAAATAGGACCGATTTTGATCATGTTTGCCTTTCGAAAAAATATTGTTTTAGATATATATGTAAAACATATTATGGCTCAGCTTTAAAATTTAGTATTAGCCCTTATTGAAACTGTAACATTTTTAATAATATGAGATTGTAATTGAGCGAACAGATCAGGGGATTCGTTGGATACAAGCGGCTGGTGACCGTGACTCGTGGCGCTTTTTGTTTGTCTAGCGAACGTCCTAGCTCTTGACTAGTGGACGTCCTCCAGCTGATGATTTTGACATAAAATCAAAATCGGTAGAGAAGATGCGAATATTTTAAATTAATACTAAGCATAATAGAGGATTTAACATGAGCTGAGGGCATGTGTCCAAAGGTGTCTTTACTATCAAGTAAGGTCTGTTCGCTCACTTGCTAAACTCATGTTACGAGTATAAAAACAATGAAACGGTTTCTATGAGGGCCAATACTTAATTTTCAAAGCTGAGCTATAATTTTATCGATAAATTCCTTTTTGGCCGTTTACACATAACTAAACTCACGTGAAACGCGATTTAGTTTTATAAAACTTTTGAATAGGCTACTACTTGCCACACTAGTGATAAAACCAAAAATTAATAAATTCGACACGCATTTGCTTAAACTTTATTTATGTCAATTGACATTCACGTCTGTATTGTAATGTGTCAAACCGGCCAATATAACGTGCCGATAGTATAATATCGATAAAAATATCGACATCTTAATATCGATATTACTTTTTTGTATACGTGTTGATGTTGACAAGCTAAATTATAGTCTACAGGCGAGCCAGTTTAACGGCTAAGCTTTAAAGTTAAGTAATGCAATTTAAATACTAATTAAAATGAGTAATTTTTGGAAAGTTATGTCCGCCGCCCACATCTGTGGGAACGAGGGTTTTGTCGTCTAATCTATATTTATTTAGGACCGTAGGCATACCTGTTTTGATTTTGTAGTATTAATCTATAAAAGGCCCCTTTCTCACTATTGTAGTATTGCTTACAATATGCAAGTTTCACACAAACATCATTCACTGTGATCTTTGTTATCATCTGTGAGAATAAATGCAATAGTTCTTCTATTGTATTATTTTAAAAGTTACTTTGCGGAAATCATGTATATCAATAAAGGTAAAAAATATACATACATATCTTCAAGCCAAGTCCCTTACGGGGTAGGCAGAGAGTATCGAGTGCCAGACCTCACGATCCTGACAAACCTGTCTTGCTTCCTTCACATTCATTAACCTTTTTATACAAACACGCCGGTTACGGAGACTCTTGACACCACCCTCGGATAATATCCGATTGATCTGATCGTGAAATGTCAGCCTTGGTCTCCCCGGGTACCTACATCCATCCACATTCGCATTGTATATCTGCTTTGTTAATCTTTCATCTGTCATTCTTTCCACATGCCCGAACCAGCGGAGCATGCCCTTTCGCATTTTAACACCAACACTTTCTTTCAATCCCACTCTTTCTCGGATCTCACTGTTACGAATGCGGTCAGCGAGCGTTACACCACAGATTTTCCGTAGTGCTCTCATTTCGACCGCATTTATCCTACTTTCATGATCTTTCTGACATACCAAACTCTGACTTCCATACAATAACGTTGGGATAAGCACAGAATTATGCAAAGCGAGTCTAGCTTTTTGACTCAAAACCTCGCTTTGGAATAGCCTACCCAACGCTCCATTCACACTATTCCCTGCACTCACTCTCTTCTCTACATCCGCGGTGTACCTTCCATCCCTACTAAAAGCACAACCAAGATATACAATTTCATTCACTTGTTCCAGCACTACATCATCAACCAAAACTCTTACATCCGCTCTGACTACATCTCTTTCAAATACCATTATTTTGGTTTTCATTAAATTTATTCAAAACATTTTTTTTAATTTTACGGATTCTCTTACAATCTAATTCCTGGAATAAAACTATTGATCAAACTTTTTAACTACGCGATTTTCAGTCGTCTAAAATAGGAACATGTTCATCATCCTTTTTTTTAAGTTTTACAGAATTTCGTCATTTATAATCTAACTAGCGGCCCGCCCGGATTCGCACCGTTATGAAATATACATATAAACCTTCCTCTTCAATCACTTTATCTATTAAAAAACCGCATCAAAATCCATTGCGTAGTTTTAAAGATTCAAGCATGCAAAGGGACATAGGGACAGAGAAAGCGACTTTGATTTATACTATGTAGTGACTTCAAATTTATAGATCTTCGAAATCGAGGATAGTTCTCAAATAATGCTAACACTACAGTCGAACCTATTCTTACACTTCTTCTTCTTCTGTATAAATGGCTTTCAATCGTTTTTCACGACTTATATTCTTACACTTATTTTGTCTTATTCCGACCATCATTGATAGACAACACATCAAATCAAGCTCCATCTTGCATAACATCTTATTACGGTAATGTGAATAGGTCCCAAGATTTACAAACTAAGCAATAAGCATTGCGCCGTACACCAATGATTTAAATGTCGCAAAAGCCATTCTAAAGTACATAAGTGGTACAAGTTGGACATAAAAAGGATATTAAACTGCAAATAACTATAAAATAAATGTACACCAGCAAGTATTTAATACAATCTATTCTAAATTATACACAAAATACGGAGAGTTTAAAATTCGTTGTTCATCTTATTTGATGTTCTTACTTAAGGCCATTTCAAATGATTTTACGAGTATTTGGTTAGGCTCTATGTGCATGCGAAGCATTGTATTTTCATAATACAAATGTATGTTAACCATAAAATTACTATGACAATAGCAAAAACCTCATATGTGCACTTGTACCTATTGTATTTTTAGGTTAAAAGCTTTGAAACCACAGCATATACTTCAATAGACACTGGCAGTGGCTACGCTTGCGAGTTACATTTACTCAAATAATACGGGTACCTGTAAATCCTCCTCCTCAAATGAGAGTAGTGGATATGCAGTTCAGATGGTGAAGAGCCCAAAATTATCCCATCATCTTTGTAAGCAAGCAGTTCACCACTTGGTTACACGTGCGTATGATTAGAGTATACCAGTAGTAGAGTAATTTTTTACCCAGTTTCACACATATTTATCTTGCGAATAACGTGTAAATTTAATCCGTTCTAATCTTGTAATTTCATTATAACTAGCCGATGCGGCAAACTTCGTCTCGCTTGATACAGACAACTTCCAACAGTTTCTATGGGAAAAGTTTTTTTTTTATGATTTTGGAAAACAAACAAGCGGGCGGATTGAATGATGGTAAGAAATTCACGCCGTCTAGAGACTAAGGTGGTAATGATGCGTTGCCAACCTAAGGTCAAGATGTTAAGTCCCGAGCAAAAATAAGTTTACCGACTATCTTATCCTATAACCGGAACACGTCAACGGCAAGCACTGATGTTATGGCTTCGGATATAGGCAGGGATGCAACTCTTATTTTCTCTTAAATTTCTTTATTTTTCCTTTTATAAAAACGTTTTCTCGAAAATAATTGACACGGGAAAAAAAATATTAAATTTCCCGGACATATGTCATTACTTAGACCTAAATGTGCAGGAGAGGCTAACAACTTCACAACCCAGGCATAGCCGCGGACAACATCCAGTAGTACAGTAATAAGATTGACATTTGATAATCAACATAACAAAGATCCGGGAATTCGTTTTGGAATTACGCATTAGTGATATCACAAAAAAACTGTAAAGCATGACTGGTGACGAGTGACAAAGGTTAGCGAGGAGGATACTACGATGGCCAAGGTTATACTTGGTAATGTAATAAAATATTCATTATGTAACAAATGTCCTTGTATACTTAATTATTACTATGACGTTTGACCACTTTTTACAACAGCCTCCACGAAGTCTCGCAGATGCTTGGAAATGGCTCGCGCGAAAAAAGTGTATGTAAAAACCCACTGCCCACGAGCACAACTTAGACATGTTAATACTAATGTATTTCCCCGTATTGGTTTGTTCCCTCTAGCTCTGTACAGAATATTTTTGTAACCCCAAAGCTAGGAAACCTTTTATTTTATGTGTGTTAGTCAACGATTCTAATACATACTTCAATAGATACTTACTTTGCTCGAGGCCTAACATCCCAGTCTCAGGTTAAATAGATAAATAAATATTCATTGCAAAGTCACACAAATTGAAGCAAACCCCAAAACAAGCAAATTATATGTTTGTATTATGAGTGTTAGTCAATGATACTAATATATAGAAATGCTTAAATAGTTACCAGAATAAATTAAATAAACAACCATACCAAAAAATGCAGACATCTAAATGATCATCATACAGATGTCTGCCTCCGCTGGGAATCGAACCTGAGCTTGACCAGTATAGTTCAGCGTGTACGCTAGCCACTCGACCAACGAGGTGGTCACCTTGTAAGTGGCGAGAAACATGTCATTACCCAAAAGAGAAGTGGTACTACTGGTGTAGTAGAGTGATAAGAAGTTGAAGGTCCTATAAATGATTCACCTTAGTAATTATTCCTGTCGTCATTATTCCTGTATTTAACACAGAGCCCTTACCATGAGTTTACGACTTGTCATGTTTGCTATAGTGAGTATCGTCTCTGTAAATTATTTGTATGAAAACTTTAAACAGCGCCTCTATTAACATGTAAAGGAAAGACATTTTTAAAACAAAAGTATCATAGATTTTGACACACGGTAACTAACCCAAAATCTATAACAACTCATGGTAAACGCTTAGTACTGGTTCGGCAGTAGGATTGCAGATTCTGCCTAACACCCCAGTCTCAGAATAGCAACACTCCTATAACATGTATGGTGTCTCTCGCAGTTGTGTCTTACCATTAGGAGAAACGCGACAACTACTTTCGCTTTCCATATTATAATCACTATACAAAAATTAACCTTTGAGAGTATGTAGGCGTTCCACACAAACTGCGATATCTGCTACCACCTACTTCGTTCAATTCTAATAAGTAAATTGATCTTCTAAGCATGAAAGTATATTAAATTACATAACACTAATGCTTTCTTTGAAATTCGTGTGACGTTTAATAATCTTAACGTATATATATGTAGAAACTTGCGTCTGTTCGTTGAAGTTTTTCTAGAAAAAACATCGAGACGTTTCCTGTCTTTAAATATTTTTATTTGATTTTACTGTCCGTTTTAAAATGTTTGTGTTCACGTTACTGGAAAAATACAGTTTTAACTTAAAACATTTGACCAAAATCAGATAAGTACATACAAACACACATATTCGTAAATATCTTCACCTCAAGTCTCTGACATAGTTAGGCAGAAAGTATCGAGGGCAAAATGATATGATTTTTGCAGATGTGCCTGGCTTTTTTCACATTAATTAGCCTTTTTATACAAATACCAATCTAAACCATAGGAACTTCAACACACCATTACAACATTTGGTATCTAAAGCGACCTGTACTATTTACAACCAGAAAATCCAAAAAACGGTATGCTTGTTTGTCTACAGATTTCATATTAAAGAAGTAAGATTAGAAATATTTTCCTTAGAAGTAAAAGTGTATTGGCTTATAGACAAAGCCGGGGTCGAAGCTACTCAGGTATATAATGAATAAAAACGACGTTAGCGATGCCTGAACGATTAGCTACTTAGCAGTGTCTCAGATTGCATCGTAATATATAATGTAAACTGATATTGTGGGAAATATCATCATAAACAACTTTTTATGTGTTTCAGATTGACTTTATGGACCAAATCATGACTATTTATTTATTTTCACCAATTATGGAATATGATACATCATTAGAATATTAAGTGACATATTTGTCATTGAAAAGCCTTGTGTAGCTAATCTGGGAATGTCTTTATAAATATGTTATTCATTCGTCATGATCGTGGCTCTCCTGATAGTAAGAGATAACCATGGCCTATAAACACCATAGATGTTGTAGGTGCGTCGCTGTGTTGGGAGCGAGGTTTTAGACAAATTGTGCAAGTCTACCGGCTACACTATCCCTCAGATCGAAAGGCGATAGTGTCATTGTGGTGGCAGGAATAGGTAAGGTGGTGAATGCCTGCCCGCAAAAGTTGCTACACAGCACTATACTTCTATTAGTTTTATTATGTATTTGACAAGTAAATTTACTCAATGGAATGTAGTCACATCCTCCTGTCTTCTTATCTCCTCATTCGGCTAGTGTTCTATCTAATGCATCTTTAGAATATAGAGTAATTCTGTATTTGATTACAAGGGTTCAGAGGTTCAATTCCCGGGTCAGGCCCGTATTCGTATATATATTTTTTTCATACTATAAAATCCACTTTGCTTGAGAATGGATAAGTAAGGCAATAGGTTTGCCACCAATCACATTGTGGGTCAGTATGTCTCATATGACCTTTAGGGATACAAATGTAAAAATAATACTTAATTATTACTTATACAAATTTCGCTTCTGTAATCCAGCGGCCCGGTGTTCAACTCGACTTCTCGAGGTCCCGAGTCAGGCAACAAAAAACTATAAAATGTTTTTTTATGTTATAGGAAGGCAAACAAGCAGACGGATTTCCTGATGGTAAGAAATTCACGCCGCCTAGAGACACCAAAGATGGTAATGGTGCGTTGCCAACCTGAGGTCCGAATGTTAGGCCTCGAGCAAAAGTAAGTTTACCGGCTACCTTACCCTCCGAACCGGAACACGTCATGGTATTATGGCGGCAGGAATAGGGAAGGCGGTGGTACCAATCCGGGCCGTTCGCTGCAAAACTCTACCACCTAGTAAGATGTCACGGTGTTAGTGATGATAAGCCTACGCTCGCCTTTTACGAGTTGCCTGACAAGAAAGGCAGATGGTCTATTCTGCAAAGGAGCCCGGACCAACACGGGGAAAACAAGTAACAAGTATCTTATAAATAAAACATTGCCCAGGACTTGATATGAGCCCTGTTGGCGATAGGCTGGCCACCTATCACATTGTGGGACTTAGTGTTTTCGGCTAGTCGTGGGTGTCCCAGGTCCCTGGTTGTGCATCTGCCTACCTCTTCGGGGCTTTCATCTTGAAACCACTTTAAAATATTAATATTTATGACTTAATTTTTAATTTTAATTCGGTCCGGGCTCCTTCGTAGAATAGACCCTCTGCCTTCCTGCCAGGCAGCTCGTAAAAGGCGAGCAATGGCTTACTATCACTAACATCGTGTCATCTTACTAGGTGGTAGAGTTTCGCAGCGACTCGACCGGATTGGTGACACCTTCTTACCTATTCCTGCCGCCATAACATCAATGTTTGCTGTTTACGTGTTCCGGTTGGAGGGTAAGGTAGCCGGTAAACTGACTTTTGCTTCGAGGCCTTACATCCCAGCCTCAGGTTGGCAACGCATCATTACCATCTTTGGTGTCTCTAGGCGACGTGAATTTCTTACCATCAGGAAATCCGTCTGCTTGTTTGCCTTCCAATATTACAGAAAAAAAATTTAAAAAAATATTCGAAATATGATATATTATCTAGGACTAAAATAACAAACAAGTTGCGGATTTGTTACCAAATATCTTGTCATAGAAACACTTTAATTCAATATAATATTATTTGTGACTTAATTATACATTCTCATAAATTCTCATAAATTGTTAAACGTATCTCATAAATTCTTAAACATGATCATTAAAATAACATTTATGTTTGCAAATTTGTAAATAAATCGTTTGTATGATAGTCTCTTAACTGTGCTGTAACTGATACTTTATGTATGTCTTTATTAACATAGTTTTATGAGTTCCAAATTGGCTTAGTAGAATACAATAAGGTAAACACTTAATTACTTTCTATCAAATTCTGATAAACGATACGTCGTTAATTAACAAGTATTGATATTGAATACCTTTAAAAATATCTGATCGCATTACAATGCGGCTTTCACTTTTCACTTTATTTACTTAATTTTAACTCATACTTAATCCTAATATTTTTTGGAATTTCTAAGTTGGCATTTTTATGGCAATTTACCTAAAACAAGTACACAGGTCTCCTGGTTGCAATATAGAAACTTGCAATAATAACTTTAGGTGGGTCACTGTAATATGGCCGGTCTACCGGCGACATTACCGCCTGGACCACGGCATAACATTGTCATGATGGCAGCAGGAATAAGTAAGGAAGGGGATCTTTATCCGGGCCTAAGTTAAAGCTGCCAAACATTCTACCCGTAGTCTTATTGTTAAAGGCTCATTTAACCGAATTTCGTTTCGGTCACGCTACGAAGCAGAGGATCTCCTTCTGCTTGGTAGACGTCTATTCTACACAAAGGACAGACACGGGGGACTTTGAATTAATGGGTAACATTTAGCGTTTTAAACAAGTCCTGGGTTTATTAAAGTATTGTCAGCATTCTTAACGAAGGTAGCAAATACATATCATGCCAATAGGAAATTGTTTTTCCTAATCGTAAATATGTGATTGAAATATAATTGTGAAAAAATGTGTTTACTTTGTATAAAGTAATAAAAAGTGATAAAAATGATTGTTGAACGCTTTCATTACCAATACAAAATCTGCAACTAATTCGGATTTCATGCTAAAAAAATAAATTAAATTTACTAGCATTAGGTAGAACAGAGAAAAATAAAGAGGTACATTGTCACTAACATTGCAATAGTATTGCAACATCTGTTGTGTTTTGATTGAGAATTTTACCTAAAAATAAGCGATAATAATAAAAAAATGACAAAAATGTATAGTTGTCGGAATTTAATTTTGGTGCTAACACTTGAGAAATTGACAGCGTAATGAGGCTTTACAAAATAGCGGTTTAGTTCTGACTTCGATTATTGAACACAGAAGTTGGTTGCACTGTATTTTTGATTCTGGCATAAACCTTTCAACTAATTGACATTGATTTATTTATTTGTAGATATTTCTGAAAATCACTTAAACTCCAAATTTAAAATCATTCACCCTTTAAAAGTCACAAGACACTTTTGATAGTAGTTATTAAAATGGAAAATCCACAGAAATTAGCTTCGTAAGACGAAATATTTTGCTATCAAACAATTTGTTAAGCTTTGTCAAAGTGGATATGGTAATCGGTTTAAAATTACAAATCTATTAGCTGAACACATGGGACAAACAAAACGAAAAAAATAACTAAAAAAAATACTCCTGAACAAGTTACACAAAGAATCTAACCCTAAAGTAAGCAAATCATATGCTTGTGTTATGGGTGGAAGTTAATGATACTGTTACATAGAAATACTTAAATAGATACCAGAATAAATTTAATAAACGTCCAAATCCGGAAATGCAGACACCTAAATGTTCATCACACAAATGCATGCCCCCATCGGGAATCGAACCTGAACCTCGCAGTTCATCGATGTAGTTAGGCGTGTATGCTAGCCACTCGACCAACGAGGCGGTCAAATATCTTGCTAAATAACTTCCCTTGCTAAGTATCTTACTTTTACTTGACCCTGATGTGAATTCCAGCACAAAGGCCTGTCGATAAATTAACACACCTTGTGGACAAGAACAAACACTATTTATATAATTATCCTAAATAGGAATAAAAAAAGAATACCAATGACAAGTGTTTAGATAAAACAATAGAGCGGTCTCGCGTCGCCGACTCCGATTATACGACCTTGGCAATAGCTTCCGTCGCGTGACTAATGTTATACTGCTAGACCATTTGTGTAGTGCAAGGGCTCATGCCAGGGCCGCTTCTGTACTTTAGCTATGCAAACAGTTCACTAGTTAAATTTTGCATTAAAAGACGTAAATAATGTTTAAACAAAAACCAAGTTTCAACATATTTAAAACGATTTTACGTGGAACATTCTATTAATTTAGATTACTGGATTATTCCAATAATTAAGTCAGTCAGATTACATAGTTGACTTTTGCTCGCACAAAAAAATTGTTCGTATTTCACAAACGATGTCGTCTAAATAGACAAAAAAATAACATTTTCCTCGATTTTACTAGGTTTCCATCATCAGATCTAAACTTGCTAACAACGGGCCTGCTTCGGAGGTACGCTTCTTCAAATAAAGAAGTCGGTTCGGAAATGAAGGAGAAATTGATTCTTTCTTTTTTCTAAGCTACTTAATAAAAACTTATCATGATTGTGTTCTTGTTTGCAGGGCAGAATAACTGGTTTCATTAACAAGAAGCCCAAAGACATTGAAGTTACTTATTTGTAGTCTATAGACAAAAGTTTATTCGTTAGAAAATTCATCAGCTTTTTTGGAGATATAGTTCATAAGTGTGATATTAATTTGACGTATATAAAGTATAGTCTACATTTTATTTTAAAATAAAAGACCGTGACACTAATTGTAAATGACAAAATATAAATACCATACACAAATATATAGCCTGGTATTTTTGTTAATTGCATTGAAATCATTTCATCGCTATAAAAAACTATTATTTTACTGTTTTTTGAGTCAGTAGAGGATACACAAAGCTTCCTGTATGTGACCTCCGCTGCAGAACCGGTCTCCTAATGTGTCTATTCTGCATAACTACTGCCTGACCTATATGGACTGCGGAAACGTAACTCGTAAACCTACTCTTTATTACACTGCCTCCCAATAAGTTGACATGGTTGTCTAAATTGTTTAGATCGAGCTTAATACATTTTTTATTATCTACCTTGACATTCGGTGGAATTTTATTACATAATTTTTTTAAATAATCATACTTTTCTATAAAACTATGTACAGTTGTACTATTTAAATTATACGCTTCGGCTATATTCGCCAAGCTTCGGAAATCCGAATTTATTTTAAAGATAAAAAGATTCAAAGATTAAATTTAGGTAAGCCAATTTAAAAATAAAAGTATAAAGTGTAAAGTCAAAGCGCATAATTTAAATAGTAGTACTGTTGTTTGTTGTTCCTTATCGGCTACGTTGTCTTTTCTTTTCGGCAGCCAAAACGTCAACGCACATGTTCCATTCTTGGTCGGTAGAATAGTCGGTAAACTTACTTACGCAAGAGGTTTAGCATCTTAGCCTCCATTTGGGTAACGCACCTTTTAAATCTTTGGTGTTTTTAAGTATTTATTAGGATATCAGACTGCTTGCTTGTTTTGTACACGAGCCATATTTATTTGTTTTTTTGAAATTGCGAATCGAATTTGCAAGAGCCTTTTTGCACTGGATATCCCATCCGTATGAAATCTCGAAGCTACGCTAGTCACGTGAATAGTGATTATGGGTAAAGTTATGTTTTTTTATATTTATTTTCAATAATTTTTCACAACATTACACAATTTTTTGTTTAATAAAAACTTTACACGAATACCTATAGAGGTTTATCTGTGTAAGTGAGCCGTTCTCATGTATGATATACAATTTAACTGGTCTTAAGATAAGGATTTTCAAAATAAAATATTTTCAGTAAATTTTTAAATTTTTTGGTCTTGCTAAACAATGTTTGCAATTCGGTGGGTAATTAAATCATTTACATATTTAGCAACAATATATTCTAGTGTTCTATTTCCATAATTATTGATTACATTAGGAAGTTGGTATTTATTTAAGTAACTTAATTTCCTTAACATGGGTGGTCTAACAGTTTCTTTTCAATAATTTCCTGGATCATGAATTTCTGAAAGTAATAAATGTTTTACTTTATCATATACATTGATAACCTTACAATATTGAAAAATTGCCACATCATTACCCTTATATTTTTTTCTAATAAAATTGGGAAATTCTAAAGTTTTCAAAATTTTTAACTGCAATTTAAAAATATCCTGAAGGTAACTTTTGTATGTTCTCCCATAACTGCTCAATCCGTAACTGATGACAGAGTCAGCTAGAGACATG
>NJDD01006061.1:132080-144927 GCA_002245505.1 Calephelis nemesis | reverse complement strand
CCTTAACTATTCCTGCCACTATAACGTCATGACGTGTTCCGGTTCGGAGGGTAAGGTATCCGGTGAACTTACTTTCGCTCGCGGCCTAACACCCCAGCCTCAGGTTGGCAACGCACTATTACCACTTTTGGTGTCTCTAGGCGACATGAATTTCTAACCAATAGAAAATTCGTCTGCTTGTTTGCAATCCAATATCATAAAAAAATGATGAAAACATATGTTTTTTTAGTTTTATTTTCTATTGAAAATGACCTTCCTAATAGGTATAGAATGTAGATAGATATAGATATAGATCGATGAGGAGTTTTTTTTCCGTATTGTTCTGTGTCCGCTATTTAGAATAGATTACATGCCTCTCTACCAGATATCTCGTAAGAGGCGAGCACTGATTGAAATTTAGAATTTAGATCTAACAATTATTAGCAAGGCCACTGGTAGAGTGCTGTAGAACAACTTGCCCAGGAAGGGATCCACTACTTTACCTGTTCCTGTTGCCATAATGACTTTGTCGTGACCTGGTCCGGAGGGTAGCCGGTAGACCTGCACAAAAGACTTAGCAGGACAACTACGCAACTGTAACGTCTATGGTGTGTATAGGTTACGACTGTTTCGTATCATCAGGAGACCCGTGCGCTTATTCGCTGACCTATCACATAAATAAGTAGGGGTGTACGAAAATATTTTAGCACAGTATAACTGCTACTTCAATTTCTATAAGTAAATCATCTACATGCACATTTTTTTTATGATAATGGAAGGCAAACAAGCACACGGATTGTGAATTAATCCGGGTGAGTCGCTGCGAAACTCTACCACCTAGTCAAATGTCACAGTGTTAGTGACGGTAAGCCTATGCTTGCCTTTTACAAGCTGCTTGGCAGGAAGGCAGATGGTCTATTCTGCAAAAGAGCCTATCATAGGATCCAAACTTGGTGGCAATGGGACCATTTCAGAAGTATTCTTTTTTAAAGCCGATAAAAAAGAAGAATTTAATTGAGAACACACACACAAGATGAAAATTAAATATGACAAAAAATCCTTTGGGTAAAATAATTGTAAATACAATAATGTGGAAATATCACAGAGAAATAATCCGACCGCAAAGTAAGCAAATTCTTACTTACAATGGCATCTAAATTTTTTCTAAAATTCTGGTCAATTAAATAAAAGATTGAATTCGGGTATGTAACGTGAGCGTTTATTAAATCATCACCAAAATCATCATCATCTGCTGGCAAAAAACTAATAGTGCAGTAAAACACGAGCAGAATAAAAATGCAAATAAAAACTCTTAGACACGATTCGAATAATAATCGTCTCTGTGGTCTAGCGGTCCAGGTGACTTGACTTCATGAGGTCCCGGGTTCGGTTCCAAGGTCGGGGACATAAAAGAAAATGAGTCATTTTCCAATTTTCTAATAAAAAAACTGCTCGGAATTGGATGTGTGACCACTTGGCGATAAGCTTGCCGACTTATCACACTGTGGGCCTCAGTGTCTTCGACTAGCACCCTGGTTGTGCTTTTACCTACCTCTTCCGGGATATGGGCGTGAAGATACTTTTTTTTTATTCGAATAATACTAGTACGAAGTAAATTGTTGAAAACCCAATACTTAGTGAAAACAATAAGTATTGTATAAATTTCGTTGAATGAATGACCTTGCTCATGTATTTACAACATTACTGGGTCAGTTTTTGAAATGGCAGTGACGTAATGCTGTCCCGTAATTAGCAGTTTCTTAACCGTGAAACGCCATATTTAGTGTTGACTAGCTGCTGGCCATGGCTTCACTCGCTTTTTGAGGTTCCTCTATATTTTTGAACTACCAAGATCTTTTGTGATTTTTTTTTGTTTTAGTGCACTGATTTTTGTGAAATTTAATTAACTAACAATACTCAGTAAATTTACAAATCTCAATTTTATTGCAACCTGATTGTTGTACGTGTAAACGTCAAATATTAGTAATAAAAAAATTACTACTTTTAAAAAAAAATAGCTTTCTGATTCTCTGAGATATTTTTAACCGACATAGTAGATTTTATCACAATAGATTCAGGCTCAGACAAATATATTTTTTTTACTTCAGGATACAAAACTTTCAAGAACTGGGTTTTGTGAATTCCTGAATTAAATGTTAAGATAGATTATTTTGAAACCCAAAACGATTCTTTCAATTTTTAATATATTAAGTGATAAAGATTATTTTTACTTAGTAAAATAATTTAATAAATTGCTATAGACAATAGTAGCCTAAAGGTTTAAAAAATCGTAGCCGTGAAACGGTTATTAATAATTGTAGAAATTTTTTCGTTGTAATAAACATTTCATAATTTCGAAAGAAAATATTGTTCATATAATGTAATAAAATTAAGCTAATTTTTAAAAAAAGGAAAAAATAATTTAAAACAAACAAATGTTTTTTTTGTTAGCGTGCGTGCATTATTTCCGACGACACTGGTACTGTTTTTGTATTAAGTCCTAAGACTAAAAGAATCTAGCACATTAGCAAGTGAGCCTTACTGAAAGAGGATGGTATCAGAAATTTGTTGAGATGGTTACCTAACCATATATGTATACAACTAACCTACGCACAATAAAATTATCTTCACGCTCGTATACCTGAAGTGGAAGTTTGAGATACAACCATCCACCCATGATCAGGCCATAGTCACTCCCACAATACGACAGGTGGTAAACCTATCGCTACACGGGCAGACATCCATGCCCGGGCAATGTTAGTTTTAACCTCCGACAGAAGCAGAGAGGTGTTATAAGTTTGAAGTTTGTGTGTCTGTCTGTAGAACTATATTTTTTAAACGGACGGACCGAATTCGATGCGGTTCAAACGAAACATTGCTGGCATGCGTGACATACAAACAAAAGTTAAATAACAAAAATTAAACTTATAATATTTATAGGAATTATAAGAAAAAATCGTGGTAGATATAAAAACTATATAAATTATGAAAGTCTTGATTAACGACTTATTTTCAAGACTTAATATGACTTCATTTATGATATGTGCGAAGTAGTTTTATTGGAAATAATTATAGGGGTACTAACTCCTTTCTTACTTACTTACTTAGGTGGAAAGGTTAATTACATGACGTAACAACGACCTTCCGCAAAAAGTAAATTTACATACACGTGACATTTTATCAATATGCAATTAATGTTCACATATCTGTGACACACGGGAGTGTCTGCGCCAAGATGAATAAAGGGAAGGGCGATGATACTATTAACTACATTACTCGAAGCATTTCGACGTTTTTTTAGAACCCTTATAATTAGTGGTTATTTACTTTTATGTTATTATTTATTATTATTAAAATTTAATGTTCTAACACTATTAATTAATAATTACCTTTTTGATAAGAATGAACCTTTATCAAAATCAGCTAGTTTGCTTCCAAAAATTATGAATATAGTTCGTGTGCCATCTGTGATTTTTTATCGTTATCAATATTTTTGTATTTTAAATACATGGCAGTATGTGTCATATTTTATTTTTTGATTTATTGCACTTTATAATCACCATTTTAATAATGTTAGCGTTATACACTTCTCCTACACATCAACTATAAGTTTGCCAAATTTTATACTCTACGGCCCGCACAATTTTCGTAAAAAGGGTTCTAAAATTTTTGCTTCAAACTTGTTTTTTTCGGGCGTGGTGATTCTTTTTCCGAAATCTAACTTGGCGGTCAATGTATCTTCACCACGCTGACCCTATTCCCATGCAGGAGGAGTGCTAATTGGCCGTACAGAAACCGAAGCACAATCGAACCGACGAAACAATGATGCACTCACAATTAACGGCATCACGGTTTTTAATTAAAAGGTAATTGAAGTCGAAAAACTCACCCTGATCCAAATCGAACGGTGAGAATTGTTTGATTGATTTGGAAGGTCAGGTAATTATTTTATTTAGGTTTGGGCCTTACGGTCGTTTGTGTTGAATTTCTTGTACTTCGAAAAAGATTAAAAATAAGTATCTTCACACCTGATGATTAGGTAGACAGAGGTATAACTAGGGCACCATGGGTACCAACCGATCAATTGTAGATATTTAGAGACATATCCCCGAGGTAGACAGAGGCACAACCAGGGCACCCACGACTAGCCGAAGACATTAAGTCAAACAATGTGATAGGTGGCAAGCCTATCGCCAACCGGGCACATTTCCAATCCCGACCAACATTTTTTTTATTAGAAAATTTGAAAAATCCAATTTTCTTTGTGTTGGCCGACCCGCGATTCGAACCCGAGACCCCATGCAGTCAAGTCCAACACCCGGACCGCTCGGCCACAGAGGCGACTAAAAGAGTAATCTATACACCTGATCATTAGACAGGCCGAGGTGCCAACCGATCAACCGACACTAAGACAGACACTAAGTCCCACAATGTGATAGGTTGAATAGTCGGGCAACGTTGTTTTTGTTTGAACATTGAAAAACCACGTATTCTTTTTGTTGTACGACCTGGGGATCAAACCCGGGATCTAATGCAGTCAAATCCAGCACGGAATCGATAGACCACAGAAGCGATAATCTAATAAACAGCTGGCAATTCGAAATGGATTAAAAAGATACGTCCAAAGCTGCCAACCAACTGCGAGGGTTGCCCTTCGATTCCCGACGAGACGACCGANNNNGACCGAATTTTATGAACACTTATACGTCTCTATTTATGGGTAACATCCTTGTCGCAGGTTGGCAACGCACCTGCTAATGTACCAAAAATTTCATTCAAATTTCATATTTACTCATGTTTCTTATTTTTTTATTGACACGAATTCTATGTGCGCTATAAAAAAATCTAGCTTTTACAGTGAATTTTAATATGAAATCAATTCTGTGACCTGACCTATTTTAATACCCCTCCGGCTGGCTCTGTGCTTACTATTCTGAAGCCTCATTCAACACGTCGGAAGGGCTCTTAGGGTTAACAACTTTCAACCATTCTTTTAAACATGGACGAAGCTTTTATTGTGATTAATAAAAGTCAATTATACACTTTCACACTTGTTATTAAAAGATGTTAAAACTTTAAAGACGGACTTCACAGCATACGGGATTTGAGCTTGCACCCTTTCGTTTCTAGTTAATGGATGCTTTAACAATTTTAGCTACCGAGGATTTATATTGGCTTGCTGAATTGCAACCGACCGTCACCATGTTTTTTTTTAATACGGATGTTCTTATGGTAACAAATACAGGTCGTCTGAACACCTAAGATGTTTACTATGCATTGACGAGATAAATTTCAGGCTTTCCGTTGATAAGATTACAGGTAGGCAGGTAGCATAGTACGCTAACCTAACCTTACACTTCAAACAGGATAGGGTATAACAGCGAGCACTGACATTATAGTAGCAGGAAAAGATAAGGTATAATGGACTATATAATAAATATATAGGTTAGGTTGGTAAATATACATAGGATTATGTAAAAGAACACTAAACGCACGTCTCCCCGAAGACGTTGGTAGAGGCAGATCCAAGACATTCACGAATAGCCGAATCCACCATTTTCCGAAAAGCCAAATATTTTTAATCTACGATTTCCCAGATGTTTAACATAAGTTCGGTTCAGACTTCTAAACTTAACCAAACTGAACAGATCTAAAGTAACTGATTGTCATTTCGAAAAACTGGACATAAGCTCCAAAATGTGATATGTGGCAAGCCTATCGTCTACCGGACATATACTCAATCCCGGGCAACTTTGTTTCGAAAATCGAAAAAAAAAGCACATTTTACCCCTTTGTTGCTTGACCTGGGAATTGAACCCGGGACCTTCAACACCGTACCTCTAGACCGCGAAGGTGATATATAAGAGTTGTGTGGCTTATATATATAATATGTTTATTAATCATTCAATCCCATATAAGAATGCTTAAATATCTCATAAAAATATAAGTTCTTAGTCTAAAAATATCTCATAGAAATATCTGCATGGTAAACATTTATTCAACTGAATCTATGGCGAAGGTCACAAAGTGTTGAATACAATCTTAACACACCGTAAAACCATGGTCACACTGTGATAATTTTGTCGCACCGTAAAATTTGGTTGTTGTTTTATTTCAAGGATATTTTTGGTACATACATAGCTTCACGCTAAGTCCCTTACGGGGTAGGCAGAGAGTATTCAGTGCCAGACCTCACAATCCTGACAAACCTGCCTGGCTTCCTTCGCATTACTCTTTTCATACAAACACGCCGGATTCAGAGACTCTTGAAACCCTCGGATAATATCCGAGCGATCTGATCGTGGAATGTCAACCTTTGTCTCCCCGGGTACCTACATCCATCCACATTCGCATTGTACATCTGCTTCATCAATTTTTCATCTGTAATTCTTTCCATATGACCGAACCAGCGATGCTTGTCCTTTCGCATGCTAACACCAATATTTTCTTTCATTTAAACCCTTTCTTGTATATCACTGTTAGGAATTCGGTCAGCGAGCGTTACATCATAAATTTTCCTTTTTGGTATTTCTTACAAACGGATTTTTATGGCATAAGAGAATGCTCAAGCACGCGACTCTTTTGTTAAAAAAAGACGAACTTGGTCTGTAAACATCATAGAATGTACAGGTTTAATTATTAGGCTTACTGTGCAAATCTATTTTCTTCTCTTTCCTATAACTAAGTCGTTAGTTGCATGTATAACTTGTTGGTTATTCAAATAAAATGTGTAAATACAAAATCTAAACAAGTTATCATAAAGTTGTAGTATGGAAGCGAGAGTTGGGTATGTCAGAAAAAGCATGAGCGTAAGCTAGATGCGGTCAAAATGAAAGCACTGTGGAAAATTTGTGTGATATCGCTGACCGCATTCGCAACAGTGAGATCCGAGAGATAGTGGTATTGAAGAAAATAAGTGTTAATGTGAAAAAATGGAATATTCTCCTTTGGTTCAGTCATGTGGAAAGAATAACAGATGAAAAATAGACACAACAGATATGCAGTGCGAATAAGGATAGGTGTAGGTACAGGTACCTAGGGAGACCTAGGTTGCGCGCTGCTGCTTAAATATTGATACTGCCTCAATTTTCACCATTGTTACGCTATGATTTCAAAATAAATGGATAAATTGGAAAAAAACTGTTTTCTTTTTGTTGTCCGACCCCGGATTCGAACCCTGGACCTCGTGCAGTGAAGTCAAACAACTGAACCGCTAAAACGGCGTAACAAACCTTTGCTCAACTCTCGCGAACTCTTTAAGCCTTTTCTTAAGGGTATGTCTAATCATAACGTCTATAGGGAGACATAAGGATTAATCGTTTATAGATCTTTTGTAATAAAATGTTTGTAGCGTTTTGATTGATGGAACGGCAACGATGGCCGACGTTTGCCAATTTCTAATAATTGGTGAAAGTGTTAAATCTTCAATTCCTAATAAGTGAAGAGAATTGAATGGTCTTATAGAAAGGTATTCTTAATAAAGGAGAAATATTTGTTTTGTGTATATAAACTAGTACTACTCCGCGGTTTCGTCTTCTCCCCAGTCTTTTAAGCCTTGTAAGTTTTTAATTATTTACATACATACGTATACATACGTATACATACATACATACATACGTACATACATACATATATACATACATATATACATATATACATGTATACAAACATACAAACATACATACATACATGCATAAAAACATACATACATACAAAAATACATACCGTCAGGGCGGATTAATGTCAAATGCCTTACATTGGTATTGACATACCCTCTTCCTTTGATTCTTAATGTATATTATTTAAAAAGAAAGCGACTTCATTTATTCATTCGCAAAACCCACAAAAACTTGTTAAGTCGATTTTGAAATAATTAACGCACAATTTACAAATAAAACTTGTAATCTTCCACAATATACTTTTTGCAAATATTATTGTTACAGCTATTGTTGTAACAGCTCTGATATTGCTACAAAATGCGAAACCAGTTACTTGTAGCTAAATAAAGTATACTGGTGATAAGCAAAACTGTTATTCGTAAATCCTGTCTACAATGGAATCTCACCTGCCGGCGACTTTCGAAAGTATAGAATATGCTATTATTTTATTTTTTAAAAGGTAGAAATTCCATTTTACCTCCTTAATTACTTTTATGGGTCACGTACGTAGTCTTGGGTTTTATTCCCGGCGCTAGTTAGTAAGTATCCGTACCCTGAAGTGGTAGGCAGAGTTAGGACATCCGAGTTTAGTAGAAGGACTAAATAGTCCTACAAAAGGGGCAAACCTATCGCTAACCAGGAGCTTATTCAATCCCTTATGTTATTTTCATTACAAAATTTAACATAACAACTAATACCGAGCCACTAGACCACAAATGTGGTTTTTGGTCAAACATTATAGTGCGGCCGCGTTTAATAATCATAATCATGAGCATTTGGCAAAATGTAAAGATATTACAAATAAGTCACGTCCAGCACATACGAGTAACATTGTTACTTTATGTCAACCTAACAACAAGTAACGTAACACAAACAATACATGTGAAATTCACACATCACTAGCGTCATTTAAAACCTCAATGACAAACTTACATGTCATTTATTGACATCTGTTTCTCAATAGGATTTAAGAGTACAGTACGACCAACGTATGTGTTCAGTAAATGGTGTCGCTAGTGTGACGTTTGGTGTTTTTGATAGAAAGTTTTACGTCGATATTTAAGCGCAATAAAACTGCCGAAACCGACATCTATTTCATAGGTTCCGATTTGATAACACTTTTTTGAATATAGCCAATGACGTTCCCCCATAAATTTTATCAAGTAATAACCCAATCGATTAAGAAACATACAAAAAATAAAAACAAAACATACAGTCAGATAGATCACTTTTCTTCTGTTTTGGAATCCGTTAAAATTAGTATCGATAATAATAACATAGTAATAAAAATGTAGTTGTAGGAATTTAATTATCGGTGCCCACCCACACTTCAGTATGAGTTGCACGAAATTAGCGGTTTAGTTCCGATTTTGGCCACTGAACACTTAATTTGGTAGCACTATACTTACACACTTCTGGTAATAGGCACAAGGCCAAACAATATTTATTCTTATAAATTCAATAGCTCGGATAATGATATGTCGATTGCGCAGTATATTAACGTTTGTCAAAGCATATTACAAGGATTTGTAAAAGAATTACAAGCAGATAGGTTCTGTTTGAGTGTCAAATATTGTCAAATATTAACATTTGACAATGAATGTAACCTTTTAACTGTTGAATTTCAACAGTTTAATGTGATGTTGGGCCACAGTGGCCACACAAGTTTTCCGCACAATAGGCCTTTACAATCTACATATTTGCACAACATTTTTGCAAATACTTGGCCGAATATCTACTGCGGTAATAGTTTAATTGTGTGACACCTATATCTCTAAGCAACGCATAAGAATCGAATAAAATGAAAAGGTTCCGGATCATTCCATCAGTCTGGGATTCGTTTTTTACGCCTTAAGGCAACGAACAAACACATGGATTTTCTGATAGAAGGAGACAAGAGACGTGCAGAATCTTTGAGATTTATAAACTGAATATCGGTTTATAGACCGACCTAAGGCCTTTTGTTGGTAAACTGGAAATTAGCAGTATAAAACAACGTCTTGTACAGCAGCTATAGGTACGACTTTTTAATAATACTGAAAAGCAATTAAATATATTTTACAAACTTATTAAACTTGCAATATGTGTTTATGCAGGTTATCTTGCAAGTTGAAGTTGATCCACTTTCCGGTTAACAGTTCGGATAGATGACGATAAAATCGGAAGGCCTAACAACTTCTGATTTTTCCAAAAATAAAATTGGGCTTATTTGATATATATCTCGTCTCGTACTGCTAGGAATAGCCTTACCTACTTGTGTTTTTTATTAACAACTTATTTTTCTTACACAAAACAGGCGGATCATAATTATTGTTATTGGGATGAAAGAAATCATTATTGGAAAGAATCGGTGTGGTGGTAATTCCTATTTCGGAAAGGCTTCACAAAACTAACACTAGTCAATTAAAAGAGGGTTCATGGCCCCTGAGAAGAAGTCTAGCTTAGTCGAATGGTATGCCTTTTTAGACTTGAAGTTTGTCGGAATGACCTTGAGTATACCTGCAGGCCCAGGGGAGAGGTTCAAGCTCTCTGAAGACTTAAACCGTCTCTGGGTGATACCTGTGTAGAATCCACAAAACATAGGGAGAAGGGATCAAGCACTTAGACCCTCTGAAGACTAAATCCGTCCCTGGGTAATACTTGTGTAGAGCCCACAAAACATAGGGGAAGGGATCAAGCACTTAGATCTGAAGACTTAATCCGTCCCTGGGTAACACCTGTGTAGAGTCCACAAAACATAGGGAGAGGGGGTTAAGCACTGAGATCATCTAAAGACTTAATCCGTACCTGTGTAATACCTGTGTAGAGTTAACAAAACATAGGGAGAGGGAGTCAAGCACTCAGACCCTATGAAGACTTAATCCGTCTCTGTGTAATACCTGTGTAGAGTCCACAAAACATAGATGAATTGTTGATAGAGCCCACTACGAAACAATAACGGTACTCTATCGGCTAGTTTTGTTTGCGTTCGTGACCTTTTCAATTAGTGGCCGTAAGTGTTACATTTGCCTTTTATGAGGCTTCGAAAGTTACAAAGCGGTAATAGTTCGTAATATTCGGCCATAATGTATGAAAGTTGGATGTTACTTAACTATGTGGTAATATGTGCTCGACTTAGATAATGATTCAAACGTCTTCTTCCGTTTAAAGGATCACTCAGGATAAAAGATCGCTTATGTGGTCTAGCGGTCCAGATGTTGGACTTGGCTGCATGAGGTCCTGGGTCGGGCAACAAAAAGTTTGTTTCTTCCAATTTCCTAATAAAAAAAATGTTGCCCGGGATTGGATATGTGCCCGGTTGGCGATAAGCTTGCCACTTATCACATTGTGGGACTTAGTCTCTTCGGCTAGTCGTGGTTGCCCTTGTTGTGCCTCTGTCTACTGCGTCAGGTATATGGGCATGAAGATACTATTACTACTAATATCTAATTAGCTTGAGAGTGTTCATATAACATTTTGTGTTTTTTTTTCATATAGGAAGACAAGTAAATAAATTGTCTGTAGAAAGACGGGTCCCTTATACCCAATGAATTGACTTCTTCAAAATGTATGTACATATTAGGTTCATATTGAACCTACATTTTTTAATATGTACATACATTTTGAATGAGCCGTTCATATCACCTATCTGTTCCACTTACTTATTTCTGCCAGCTTAATGACAGCGTTGTGTTTCGGTCCAGAGGGTAAGGTAACAGCTGATAGATTTAAATACTATGCCTAATTACTAACCAATTGTTGTCTCTTACCATAAAGAAAGCCGATTTGTGATAAGATATTTGTTCGATATCTTATCACAAACAAAAAATCTTTGAACTTGGTATTATTATTTAGCCTGTTAAAAGAAAAAAATATAAAGTTGATATTAAAGTTTGTTTTACAGTGTAATCTTACATATACACATATCTTCACGCCAAGTCCCTTACGGTTAGGCAGAGAGTATCGAGTGCCAGACCTCACGACGATACCTATATATATATATATATTGTGTTTTACGTTGTTTGTCCGCGACAGACTCGTAAACTACTTAACCGATTCCAGTCAAATTTGCACACCGCGTGCAGTTTGATCCAACTTGAAAGATAGGATAGCTTACATCTTACTTTATGATAAAAAATACCATCCGAGTGGAACAGACACCCAGTAAAGACTACTATATCATGTTATACCTTGGAGTACTTAATCCATGTTTATTATTAAGACGGTCAATTTACTTAAATAACGACGCGACTGAATTGCTGTGTAAATTTGTATAAATCGTAAATACTAATCATGTACAAACTTTAAACATATTTGTACTGGATATTGATAGTAAAAATTGTGGTTTCATTTAAATAAAAAAAACAGATTCAATGCCAATCATCATAGCTATAGCTAACCGACCTGATTTTAGCATAAATACGTATAATAAATCTGTAGAAGGGTCAATTCTGTGCATTGAAAATATTGAAAAAATAAAAAGCACTGTGTTACTGGATAGATTACCAAACCCAAATATGTGATTTAAAAAAATTTTGTCTGTCTGTCTATATGTGCAGGCATCACGTGAAAACTAACGGTTCGATTTCAATGAAACTTGGTGTAATTATACCCTTGTGTCCTGGAAAAATACGTAGAAAAAAATTTAATTTTTCAGTTTTAACACGCCCTCAAGACCGACATCCACGCGGACGGAGTCGCGGGCCGACGCTAATTCAAAGTATTTTGTTTTGTTTAGGCAACCCATTTTTAAAATATTTTCTAATAAACTAAATTTATTATATTCGTTCGGATCTTCGCTTATAGGCTTATTTTTTATATATTTATATATTACTAGCTGACTCAGCAAACTTCGTATCGCTTGACATTAATGCTTCGATAGTAGCGCAGTCTGTCGGATACAATGTGAAACATTCCAAAATCAACAACTACTTTTTATTAAAAAATAATTAAAAACCATTTTCCAGGAGACCAAATTGTGAATCTAAACCATTCTCAAATTCCCTAGAACACATACAAAAAGTTTCATCGACATCGGTCCAGTCGTCTAGAAGGAGTTCAGTGACATACACACTCACAGAAGAATTTTATATATAAAGAATATGCTAGCTGTTCCCGCAAACTTCGATCCTGCCATTCAGTTTGTATGAGAAAAATGAAATGTTCTTTTTTTCAGTTTCATCACAATCGAACAGGATAAAAGTTTTCGAGTTCCTTATCCCGGTTCTAAG